>JAODVM010208793.1:0-13488 GCA_025400095.1 Phenganax marumi
CAGGATAATTACCTGATAGTCCCAAAGCTCAATATTATAATTTAATCAGCATGCCTGCCAATCGCAGTGTGCTTTGCATCTCTGTTTTTGTCTTTTGTCTCCTATGTTCCATCAGTCACGCAGAGATAGATAGCTTTGAAACAGGGTATTCTCAAAACCCCCCCGGTTATACTGGGTCAAAGCTGCCTTCTCCGCGCTGGCTGGGTTGCCTTTGTTTTCCCGCGTGATTTCGATACGATATACTATTCCCCGGATTTCTGTTTATTAGCCAACAACTTTTTGGTCATAGGAAGCAATGACATTTAGACTACTGCAGTATGAGATAACAGTTTTTGTGGTCAGCAAACGCTTCCATGGGTCGATCGCGTCGGGAACTTCTGCCAGCTAGTGCGGAGAGGGCGGCTAATTCCACCCTTTGGCAAAAGGTGAATTGGGTACAGCAGGACGAAGTCGTCGGGGATTTATCCCGTTTGGCTTCTGAGATTTGACCTACTTTCGCGCAGGCGAGCTCCATTCACACGCTTCATGCTGGAGGACAATCTCGGCGTAATTTTCCCAGCTCGAATGCGACGAGGGGCTCAATTGGATTAAGAATCGGGTTTCAATCTTCCCATACTTTTAGCATTTTAAGGGCGCATTTAAGAGTAAATATTACGACCCAGACAGACAGCCCCATCGCTTATTCAGCAACAAGCCATCTTGTCCTCCGTTTTCCACTTTTATCTAAAAAACCCTGTTGGAGCACCTTGGCTTTGGCGCTCCGCCGTATCTCACGTTGCCCTTGACGGTTGAGCCGACGAAACCACGCTTAGGGCCCGATACTAGCTATCTCAGTCTGTGGATAACAGATATGCCCTTCTCGCTAGATCGGTTATGTGATCTACGTACTGCGTTATGTATTCCTTGCTTCTTGCCAAACAGTCTTGGATGATAAGTCTGGGTAATGATCACATTTTCCTGACACACGACAGCCGACCCTATTTTGGTGCCCAATGGGGTGGATTGTATGTCACATACAACACTCTCCCCTTTGGCTGAAAAATATCCGCCTACATTTGCCATACAACCGGTCTTTTAGCATCTAACTATTTTCGCTCTATTGTTATTCCGTGTTCACTGTACATTGATTACCGGCATAATGTTCAGGTCCAGGTTCCGCTGGATACGGGGGAATATGCTCAACTTAAGTCGTCAACTAGAACGCCAATTCGCAGCGGTGATATTGGCAATATTTCTAGTCGCGTTCCACCTTATTCAGTTGGGATATTTCATCGCATTGTCAAAATCTATTTTGATTCCGTACACCATCGTCCCTTACTTGGGTTCCCTGGCAGATTCCATCAACTTGGTGTTTCATCTAATCCCCGGAATGAAGAACACGTTTATCCTGCTAGTTGCACAAATTCTGCACGCAAAGCGTGTTTCTGTAAAGAGTCTTTCGCGGTTAGCAGCAAAATGTGCATTTTTTCTCTCTGGCAGTTCCGGCGTCTCGTTTATTTACCAGGGAGATGAATGCCGCTATTTCGCGTGGTTTGCGTTCGTCTAGACTCACACCCTATCAGGGCAATCGTTGCCGGAAGTTTCCCACTGGTTATCCCCCAAAATTTTACAAGCCCCTCCCATGGTGGGAAGAGCACCATTTGCGGGTTTCTTTCGTTACAGATACTTCTGTGGTTGGAGCGGTACTCTCCTTGCGGCTACTAGTCAAGAAACGTCAGCTTACTGGTCTCTAGAGGAGCTATCTTGGGATATCGCGATCAAAGCGACGGCTATTCACCGCGTGCTCACGTCCTTCGCATACCGTGTACGTCATGTACCGATCGATATTTTGGTTGACAACCAGGTTGTGACACAGGCTTGGAACAACCAACGAGGACGCAGTTCGACACCTAATGCTGCTCTCAAGAAGCTCTTGGCTACGGTTGACTTATGTCCCAACGTATTTCAATCCAGCAGATGTGCCGTCACGTCATTTGTCATGTCTTGATTGCAAATTGGACCCATATGCATGGTCGATGATTCAACGTTATTTTGGCGGGGTTCATGGGACACATGCGATTTAATAACCTTAGACTCCAACGCTATGTTAGACACCTCGGGTCAACCCCTTCCCCATTTCACCCCATTTCCCTCTCCTAACTCCTCCGGCGTGAACGTTTTTGCTCAGAATCTTTCTCAGGGTTCTCCATGTTTCCCTTGTGATTGTTTTCCTTTAATTTTCAAGTTTCTCGATGAACTATACCGTTTTGATCGAGATATTATGTTGGAACTCTGAGGTTTACCGCCCTAGGGATCAAAGGTTTGGGGATTAGGATTGGGATTTAAAGGTATGGGTATTTAGGTATGGGAGACGATATCTGGGATTCGGGGGGGGGATGTGGGGTAGCTGTCTTGGCTAGCGGGAGAATGTAAGATGGTCGTAAGACGGGGCTGGCCAACATTTTATCCCCATTCCTTATTTGAACTGAGCATGAATGCGAGTGTTGCTGAATAGAATACTATTCTAAACACTCGTAATGATATGCAAAGTGAAATAAAAGGAATTTGAACAAGATTAATGAAGGTAACGCTTGGATTGTTCGATCTGATTGATTATGCGGGTTTATTAACAACCCCAGTGATATATAAGACTTGAAAATGGGCAAAAACACTCAAATCTTGCTCAGTTCCACTGGCCGGTTGAAGTCGAAGACAGCCCCCCCAAGCCCACCCATTGCCCATGATGTGTGGCTCACGCTCAGGCTTCGCGTCTCAGCCAAGCTGTTCCAGCTTGTCTTCGACTACGGCTGGCCAACATTTTATCCCCATTCCTTATTTGAACTGAGCATGAATGCGAGTGTTGCTGAATAGAATACTATATTCAAGGCGAATGCCATGTCGGTGCAACGACTTTTGATTTTAAAATTTTTGAAAAGAGTTGTGCAAGATAGATGCTTAAAATGAATTTCTCATAGAGATTACTACTAACTAGGCATGTGAGGTATGTAAAGTTGTGAATTGGGTATAAACAAATGTTAGCCGAATTTGTCTATTAATCATCATCGTGTCACATGTAAATGTCTGCTCGAGTTTATCGGTAACTATTGTAATATGAAGTTAGCCTTGGCCTGAGTGTGTTTCTAACACCTGCACCTCAGCACCAACTAATGTTCGTCGTCGGGGCCCTCGCGCAGCGCGTATATATACTGTGAACACGAAAGTCGAAAAAGACCCCGGTAACAATAAGAAGGAATGTGTGTCTTTCCGGTGGTGAAGATGTTGTCAAAATTAAATGTGCAACTGGTTTTGTATTTGTTATGTAATTATTTTGTTTCACCACAGAAAATAGATCGCTTCTTTTACCTCATAAGATATCAGTTCTTACTGGATTCCATATATACAAGCACATTAATAGGTTGTACTGTACAGAAAATGAGCTGAATAGCCTAGTAAACCGCACCGACGACAGTCATCAAATGGCTTTTAGAAAAAATACTAGATACTCATAAAGAGATATTAAAAGATCTTGTTTCAAATGTTATTTTCACATTTGAGTCATGTGAATTTTTAATGCAAATTATAAAGCTGTTTTTAAAACTTCATTTCTAATAAAACATGTTAATAAAATTTTGAGCGCGTTAAAAAAGCTCTCGGTCATTTGGTGACTTTGTATATTAGTTTCGTATTAGATTGGGCGTGTTTAACTAGTGTTTGATACAAATCCAAGATGTAAATGAATTATTTTTTTCTAATGAGTAACGAATAATCTCTATGAGTGTAACAACTTGAACAATCTTTTTAAGATTGCTCAAGTTGTTACACCTGAGCAATCTTACACTTGTTACACTTGTTGTGTACACTTGAGTGAAGAACCACTTCACTCAAGCGTACACAACGTCAAATCATTGGAAACATTGTATGAGGGGAGGGGCGAACGTTTTCACCTTGCCCAATTTTTTCCTCTGCAATCTCTTCAACAAAACAAAATTGGCATGCACAATTTTCTCGGAATTTTCTACTGTCACTAATTCTCCCCATGATTACTTTTACACCGCTGCATGGTCAGCTGATGAAATCGCATGTTCGTCTTCACCTATACTGACAGCAAGACTAGTTATTGTTAAAGGCATGTTAGAGTGCCATGAAGGCAAATATACTATTTCTATCGTTTTTAAGTAAGATATACTTGTTGCAGTCAACATTGATAAATAATAAATTTTGTTCTTGTGCATTTTTAATAATATGCACTTTCTCAAAACACAAATTGCAATCGTTTGTCTGAACTCGGAGAAGTTTTATCAGTAACTCAGTTAGTCAAAATTATTTCAAAACGCTAGTTGATTGTTTTTTATTTTAGTGGCTGGTGTTAGATAGAGAAGAAATGTTTTGGCATTTTCGAGGTACAGTATTGTATGCTTTGTAATACTGAGTAAACAGGTGACGGAAGCACAGGACGGAAGTCATAGAGCTGTCATGATCTTTGAGTGCCTGACATCTTGGGTGCAAAAAAGGGCGAATGTTAATTAGTTCTTTAATGTGAAATTGAATAAACAACTCAAATGCACCGCAAAGCTAAACACAAAATCATGCAGTTTGAAAATTTGTCTGAATTAGCATCTCATGAGGCATGCAATTTGATTTAATCCATAAATAACTAGTTGTAATAAAATAACCTTTAATGATGTGCTACAATAATGATGTGCTGAGCCCGTGGTACAAGTCTGCATGGGTTACATGAGTCGTATAGGCCTGTCTAAGTGTGCATGGTGTGAATCTTAAATGTGTGGCTTTAAACCTCAAGTTTAGTGGCAAGCTTTGTTTGACAATGAATGAACGGTTAAAGAAAGCTTGGGCGATTTTTTAACTTTAGTTTAGCTTGAAAAGCCTCACGTCTATTGTAGGTGTCACTACTTCTGGCTATAAGTCATTACACAAAATCAAACAGGTAAAATTGAAATGGAAGCGAGCTAAGGTGAGAAGGAACTAAGGAGTTTGGTCAGACAAGAAGTTTTTTGATTACAGTCTGTTTTCAATATAAATCAGTTCTCTCGCATCGTTGTTTTCGTTGCAATTCTTGTCAGGAGTAACGAACCTTTTCACTAAAATAAACTTTGCGCATTTTCCCGTTTTCTCAAGATGTGACTTATGCATGTAAGGGGCAGACCGTTGTAAGAGCGTGAGAAGGGAGATGGTGGTAATATTTCATTGAGTGCAAATAGTTTTCACGACAAACGTGTTCTTTGAAAAAGGTGTTCTCGCCTAACATTTTCATAATTTTCTTTTCATTCCCGCGGCCTTTTTATATCATGGAGTGAAAAATTGCCCTCGAAATCTTTCAAGCTTCACTCATAAAGATAAAAATATTGAACAAAAACCAACTGAAAAATTTCCAAGTTAGAGAAACATAACAACATTTGGCTGACTTTGACAATTTTAAAATGTTCTTTCTATTTATGCTATTTAGGCTAACAGAAGATGCTTTTTTGTGTATCTTTGAGAAAGTGCTCTTACAGATGTTAGTAAAGCTCACTTTGTGCTGGTGTGTCGTATTAGGAAGATTTTGATATCGTATGCATGTTGGATCAGCTTCTTAGATGACTGAAGTGTGTTTATTTTTATTATACTTCTAAACGAAATTTTTAGTCTTTTTGCGTTGCTCAAGTGTTCGAAGTCTTGAGTGGTCAAAATGCATTGTAAAAATAAAACCATTATCATGAAAATGGGAAGACATTGCTTCTGATTAAGATACAAATCCAAAAGTTATACTTCTAAACGAAATGTATAGTCTTTTTGCGTTGCTCAAGTGTTCGAAGTCTTGAGTGGTCAAAGTGCATGTATAAATAAAACCATTATCATGAAAATGGGAAGACATTGCTTCTGATTAAAATACAAATCCAAAAGTTTACAGAACGTTCAGTGCGATAGACGTTTCAATATTAGTTCATCATCTTCTTACAAATTTTGGTTTTCCTTTTTTTGTATTTTTCAATTGTGTATTCAGTGCCCAGAGTAAGATAATTATACCTTAGGCAAGTGGTGTAACGAAGTCTAAAAAATGTGGACAAACAGTTTTCCAAAGTAGCTCATATTACAATGTATGTATGTATGCACACTTTATTTAAGGACGCTAGCCTTGTCAACAAGGTTGTTGATTTCAACAAGGGACTTCGTTAACATAAAAAATTAACATATTTACAGAGAAAGTAAGCATCTTTACAGGGAAAGTATAAATATATAACTATTTACATGCAGGAAAACAAATCTATATAGACTATATATAGATAAAGAAGACTAATTGGTGCGATCCCGCCGTACATGCTATGAGCTATATAATGTTTCTTTCTAACTATTATTTTGCTTTACAATATTTTTGAAAGAGTAAATTGAATGTGCCTCCCCAGCCTACCGTGGGTGATTATTCTAAAGTATAGCTGCACTGTATCTACTGTAAAGCTTTTTTTGAAAATTTACGTTTCGGTTCTAGGAAGACGAAATCAAGTATGACAATTTCTGAGGTCATTGCTAGTTTGCAAAAAATTCCTCTTGATCAGTAATTCCTTCAAATTAGGTGCACAATAATCATTCAGAATTTTTACAATGTTGTTTTTGTTATATATAACGTCTGGGGCCGGTTGTTCGTACGCCGTTTAGCTTAAACGGTGGATAAGTCAGAATTCAAACACACTCCCACGCGTCTTCTAACACTTTCAAATCAAATATTAGGCAATGAAACAACGAGTATACATAATGATTCTAGTCAGTCAAAAAACTTTCAATTTTGTTGTTGAACGAAAGCATAAAAATGATTTCTATTTTGACCTTATCCACCATTACGGCGTACGCACAACCGGATCCTGGAGTCTAAATATTCTCAGTTAAGGGTCCGTCAGCAGACCTGGTTTCATCATCATCATGAAAGTTTCAAATATAGCGCCAGCTATAGCAGCCGTAGTTTGAAATTTTTGTTGCCATCATCATCACAATAATCTGTGATGTTACAAAGTTCTAGTTACATTTACAATGAGAGGCTTGACAGAAGTAACCAGCTGCACAAATTCTTTGACAGCGGCTCTTATAGGTGGAAAGACTGCCTATACTCCTAGAAAGGAAAATGAAGAAGAGTAATAAATTTCTTTTGCCTAAAATTTTTTGATGACATTTTGTGATTATCAGTTGATGTTGAAGAGAAATTTTTAACTCGCTTTGCAATATTATTTCATGCGTTGATTAGATAGAAAGATGGTGCAAACGTGTTTCTACTGTGCTAAGCATATGAACTAAAGTACTTGAAACGAATGAAGTATGTGATACGTCTTTCGAATAACGTCATGTATCTTACATTTGAAAGGACTATGCTGCATGCATAGATCCTTGTCTGCATGATATTTCATTACTTTTGAAGATTTCAATTCTTGATTATGAAATATTATATATATTCTTTAGCAGCAGTTGGGCATTGTACTTTTCCACATGTTCAATGTTACACAACCGTAAGGAATGTCTTTTACAGCTGAGAATGCTGATCTACTAAAATACTTACCCTTGAATTGTTCTTTTTACAGGCAAAGCTGTACTCACTGTGAAAGAGCCCAGAAAATAATCGATTTTGCTCATGTACAGACAATCTAACGGGCTATGTTTGATAGTTTGATGAAGTTTGAATAGAAAGGGTAAAAGTAATGTCAGTGCTAATCCTCATTAGTCTTACTTCCACTGAACATTTAAACAACACTTTGTACGCGTTTATACAATATCAAATTCTAATAATCGCTATTCCTTTATATGGTTCAACAAGGTACAAATCACCTTACAGCAGAAATAACTTGTAGCTTTGCAAGGAGTCAGCTTCGTTTTACGTTCAAGTAATAATTAAAACACTTTCTTGAACCTAAATTTACAGCTACAAAAGTTAATTCATGCAAGAACTATAATACTATGAATAAATTAAACGAACTATGCATGACTGCATGCAAAATAGCTATTCTAAACTTTACCAACTAACTAAATATCTAAACAAACACTATCTTTTCTTTTGGCACTATCGAGTAAGTTTACATAACATTATGCACAATAGGCAGTTTTCATTGTTTTTCAAAACAATTATAGCTCTTCTATTCACAACTGCGAGAATTACGAGGACAACCCAACAATACGACACTAGTTTCTTAATTATATAGTCTACTTGCATGAGGATGTACAAAAAAAGTTTGATAACTTTGATTCATTTTGATTGATGCTCCATTATGGAAGTCTGTACCCGCTTGCATGTATTAGAAAGTTATTTTAGTTCTTGCGCACAATTAGTTTTAAATCATTTTTAAGACGAGGCGCTTTAAAACGATTCCAGAAAGCTATTAGTTTTCTAAAAGTGAAGTTTAGGAACGCGCATTACTTCCAGTAACACACGTTTCCGGCATTAGCTTTACGCAATCAACTCTACGAAGATGGGTTCTATCGAGAACCCTTCTATAGCTTGAAAGAGTCGTGGATTAGTTGTGCATGGAAAACTATACATAACTTTAGCATTTGTTTCGAAAAGCGTACATTGAAAAACCTAGACTTAGAAGTTCGTGAATTTAGTAGAGAACTAGTTAATGTAGCATTTTAGTTTTTTTAGGGAAAGAAATAATTTACCAAACTACTTTAAGAGTAGCAGTCACTGAGTTGTGAATTCCTTTTTGCAACGTTGGTGACGCTTCCGGACTGGTTAATAACTGCATTTAAAAAAGTGCTAGATTGTCGCCATTTTCATAGTCTCTTGCACTGACTTTAAAAACAACGAGTTCTGATTTACTTTATCATTTCGTGATTATGCGCATGGTATCTTCTTCATTGCTTTTTATTTTGAAATTTACCTGCGTTAAAGAGAGTGGTAAGTAAGGGGAAATTAATCAATGTCATTTATTTTTCCCTCGATTGGCTTGTTCACCAACACTTTCGGCATACTTGGTCGTGCGTTGAATTCTCGGCGCAAGTTGTATTTTTAATCAAGAGATTCTTTGTGAAATGCTTCGCTTGGCCGAACATTTTATTTGCATGAAACACTTGAAACTGGCGCTCGATTCAAAATATATTTGATACAGGCTCCGTTTACACGATACCGGATTCGCATGGTAACGACATCAAATTGAAGCGGTTTAGAGGCGAGTTTAAATCATAAATTTACGATAATGTTGGAGAATTTAATAACAGTGGCGCAGACAGGCGTTGAAAGTTGTGGGGGGCGGAAAATGTGGTCGAGTGCCTTTGGGGCTCAATAATATACGGGTATCTCCTTCCAGAAAATTTTGAAAAATTCAAAAAAGCGAAGAGCAAAAATAAAAAAAAATTTTTTTGGTCGTAATCTAATTAGGAACCTGTTCTACTTGCGCTCATTTTTAGGGAGGTTGAGCCACCCTGTTTAAAAACTTAGAGGGGCTGAAGCCCTCCTCCGGTTCCTACGCCGTGCTTAATAACAACCAATGCTAGAAAAAGTTGTTACAACAAATAAGCGCGTACAGTGGCTTACGTGGACGCCGTGACCATGCGATTCATGTGACAAAATAACACGACATTGCACTTCTCTGGTTTTTGCCCGCTACCACAGACTTTTTACGGCGATTTGAAACAGTGACCAACGTAGGCGTCTCTTCAGCTCACCATCGTTGGGCACTGAACTATATATAACTTGCAAATTCCAGATCCAGAATTTGAAGCCAAAAATAGCGGCTAATGAAGCTTTCTCGGCGGTCATTCTTAGTATTTCTTACTCTCCTCACTGCATGCTCGCTGTCAGCTGACGCGCGAAAACTTTAAATCGACAGTGTCTGCTGACTTTAGCAAATTAATAGTATTATATTGAACATATCTTTTACTTAAAACTTGTGAATCAGTACTTGTCCGTGGCTGGATCATTTAGAAAACAAATGAACAGATAATGTTTCTTTTACTTCACCCAAAGTGGAAAAAAGACTTAATTACCAAAACAGGTTTATTACGTACGTGGAAAACGAACCGTGGAAAATGGCTCACTGACTATTGCCCAAAAGCAACGCAACTCTTTTGTTTAAATACAATTTTAAATAGTAAACTGTTACAGTCGCTGGACCGTGTGTTTTTTTCAGTTTTGAAATCAGTTTCTAGAATAGTAACTGAGCCGTTTTCAGCGAAATTAATGACGTTCAAACCCTTTGAAGATTTCTTATCGAAAAAGCCATCGTGTTGTTTTTCATGTATTTGTAAAGTTCGTAGTTCTTTGGGGCATAACGGTCACGAATAACGAAATGATAGGAAATTCATGCAAGTTTCTTGCTTGCTTTCGACGTGAAGTTTCTTCGTACTTGCTACGCATGCTTTGTAATGCATCTGAAATGTTGGAGTGATAGAAAGCACTGTATTCTCAACAGAATAGAAAAATAAAGTAGAAATCGTAGCTGGTTTAATATCAGCTGAATCAAATTGCCGACACGTCATGTCCACTGCATGAGAGCTGCCATTAAAGAATATGTGCACTGAGTACTACATTTTCCTGATAGTTCGGCTGGTTATGTTAAAACTAGCTTACTGGTGCATAATTTTATCAGAAAGTGATAACACTAACACATATGTTTTTTCTTTTTAAAATAATATTTGATGAAATACAATATTTCTAAAATTTCTGGAAAAAGTATTGGGACGACTAAAGCCCGGTCCGTGCCATGTTATATAGTTCAGTGTTGTTACCTCTATACGTTGCGGGATACGTTGCGGGATACGTTGCACGTAGTGCGGGATCTACTTCGACTAATATCATTACATGAGCGAGTCGATTGCAACGGTAATACGTCTTTTATACCGGGATGTGTGTTAATGAATTTTGCAATATGTAGTCGACTTTAGTTTCTCTCTCTCTCTCTCTCTCTCTCTCTCTCTCTCTCTCTCTCTCTCTCTCTCTCTCTCTCTCTCTCTCTCTCTATCTCTCTCTCTCTCTCTCTCTCTCTCTCTCTCTCTCTCTCTCTCTCTCTCTCTCTCTCTCTCTCTCTCTCTCTCTCTGCACCAAGATCGCGACATGTTTCAGAATAACAAGTCTCATTGACCTTTGCCTTACTCCCAAAGTCCCTTTGCTTTTCACAGGTTATGTTGAGGGATTCACTTGTTGCCAATATATTCAATTTTGATTTCAGTTGTTGTCGCAGTTTTTATAGCAATTTTTACAGAAGTTTTGATTACGGTTTGATAGCTTTTTTCATTCTCGTAAGATTTGATAGAATTCTCTTTGAAGTGAACATGATTTTGCATCTTTGTAGTGCTGGACCCGTGCACAAGGTCTGTGGCAGTAACACATTGGCTACCTAGTCGCCTTCTGCTCGTAATAAAAACGGTTCGCTGGCGACTGAAGCGACTGGTGACAACACGTTCGCTGATACGTAGGCTGTCTCCTCGTTTTCCTTGCTTAAATGTAGATGACTTAAGAGTTTTTCTCTAGTTTCGCACATGGTTTTGCTCGTAAAAGTCACCGAAACACGCATTTCTCTGAGTTTATTACGCTCTAATGTGACCGACTTCACTCCTGAGGTAGTTCTGATCTGGTGCAAGTTTTGTCTCTGCGTCTCTGCGTGGCATTCATACACCAGCCGTGCCATACTAAATATTACAGCTACCTAATCCTACTCTCTGTAACTATTGTCATCATTTCCTTGTCTGTATATTGCGTGCAGTCTCGAAGATTTCTCAATATTTACGTCTGAAATGTTTATACACTGGAAAGCTAGCTTCGTGAATATTATACTCGACTCTTAATCTGTGGCTTGCTAGCGCATGCGCATTTGCGTTGTTAACGAAAGCAACGAGCGTTCTGGGGTAAATATCCTTCCACACACGAAAAGCAAATGTTATAAGTTTACAATAACACAATGATTCCACGAAATTATTATAAAATTGGCAAAACACCTAAAGATTCAAATAATGCATCTCAAATTGCCTAGATAGTCTTGAAAGCACTGAAGTGGTAAATCACTACGAACATAAGTCGTATACACCCCCGGAACGTTTACACTATGAAGGACTGACTGACTGACTGACTGACTGACCCGCCAAGTTTCGAAGAAACTTTGCACTAAAAACGAAGTTTCCTCAATCGTCCACAAAATATTTTAGACAATTCCCCTGCCCGCACTAACAATGTTGTGTGAGAGTGTAAAATTGTTAGAATGATGACAATTTCATATTTTTAAGTTTGTCCACACAGGTGGAACGCTTTTAAAATTTTATTACTTGCTTCTCAGCTCAGGTTCCAGTTACAACATTGTCAATAGGGAAGGAGGGGAGATTTCAAATAATGTCTTAATCTATTTTGTGGACGATTGTTGTTACACTTGAAGGAAAATTTCTGAAATGTACCGTAGCTGCAACGATTATGTCTAAGTTCAAGCAAAAGTATAGCTAGATTTCAGCGAGCATCTGCAATGAACGGCGAAGTAAAGTGCAGAGTAGACTTGAGCAAATCTTTCGGTTGGGTTATGTGCATTTTAGCTAAATATTTCTGGCAAAAAAGTAAAAGATATGCAAGATTCGATAAAGTGATAGAGGAAGTTTATTTATGCAAACTTCTAGAATGATAGCTACAACGATATAGTTTCAATAAATCTAGTATGGTCAAAAATCATATTGTACTGCATCACAGTACGGTAGGAAAAGAAGTCTTGAATGATGACCCATGTCAAAGCAATATCTGGAAAAAGTAAAATATAAAAAATTAGCCGAGGGAGAAGCTTTATTTCATTTACCCGTTCCTAGAGTTATGCTGCTAAAGTAAATGTTGGAATGCATTAGCTTACAGCTGGGTCAAAGTTAATTCAGTCTTCGATGTAAATGTGCATGAAATCTTTAAATTCGAGTTTGCCTTATTTCAAGGTAAATGGTTTTCATTAAAAAGCTGCTTGGATTTAAAACTTGTCCGTATTTTTATTAATGAGTTGAACTAATTTTTGTGAAAAAATGGTATGATATGATACATACTGCTTAAACAAATCGTTTTAAACTCTGCATCAACGTCGCCGCCCTGGAAAAGGAGGAGGAGGAGGAGGAGGAGGAGGAATGACACCCGGTAATGGGTAAATAGGAAAAGGAGGAGGAGGAGGAGGAATGATACCTGGTAATGGGTAAATAGGAAAAGGAGGAGGAGGAGGAGGAGGAGGAGGAGGAGGAATGACACCCGGTAATGGGTAAATAGGAAAAGGAGGAGGAGGAGGAGGAGGGATGATACCCGGTAATGGGTAAAGAGGAGGAGGAGGTTGGAATCTCTTCTGCCTAGAATTACGAGAAAACAATTTGTCATTATCAGTTGAAGAGCAGACGCAACATTACTCCATTCGATGATGACAAAGAAGAATGGTCCACTATGCTCCTCATGCGCTTAATTTATGAATTGTAGCGCTTGGAGTGTATTGGATTAAAATGTTTCGTTCAAATAATGTCATGTACTTGTATTTGAAAGAATTATAGTAGGGTGAAAATGGGCATTCTAGCGCAATTTAGGGGGGGTGGGGAGAT
>JAODVM010208904.1:0-13487 GCA_025400095.1 Phenganax marumi
ATTTAGTTTTAGTCTGTTGCATCAATGCTATTTTAGTTCTTGTTTAGTTCTAGTCTTCTTCTCACAAAATATATTAGATACTGTTTAGTTAAAGTCTCAACTTCTTAAAATGCTTTAGTTATAGTTTAGTTTAGTTGACTACTTCCCCCAACTCTGACTAAAATGGGGTTTTAGTTTTAGTTATAGTTGACTAAAACAACACTAAGCAAGTTACAGGTCATTCTAGCACAGTACCACAATCTTCTAGGTTGTGTTCTTCAGGGAAGTCAAAAACATGGTCCGGGATTTCATTTGGTAGGTGAACTTCTTTTTGGTGCCTTATTCTATGGGTGTTCCATGATTTGTCCTTAAAAATGTCCAGTTGTTTTTGCACTACTGGAATCATGACATGAGCAAGAAGCAGTCTGAGAAATGAAACAAATGTAGAAGTTTTACTGCAGCATTTGTGCAGTACACTAAAGCCAGCGGAAAATACAATATTGCACCTGTCTGTTTCATTGTGCAAGTAGTAGTGTCAAAAGGACAGTTCTACCCCAATCGGGTGATTTAAACGGCCCCTACGAATTTGAGGTATTTTCAGCAATTTTACAAAAATTTCAAAAATAGGGGGAGAGGCGCTTATTAGAAGTATTCATAAAAATTTGCCAATGTAAAAAGGGGCGGGGCTTATTATGCAAATGAGCTACCAAATTTCAGGAAAAATAAAGAACCACCTGTCAATCATTTATTATGCAAATGAGCTATCGAAGATGGCACCAAAGTATAAATTACTATTACAACAGGAACAGCAAAGGCATATCGACTTAGAATTTCTACAGCTGTTAGTATCGAAATGTATCCTTTATTTTTATCTTGTAATTTTTTCATGTCCACGAGATCCATTTGTAATTGTTGAGCTAGATCATTTACATAAGTTTTACTAAATTTATATCATTTCACAACACGTTTATATTTTGTATATAGGCCGTATGATGCGTCGAGTTTTCGTTCAGTTTTGTGGTGCACTCTTTAGATCTATTTAGCTTTCTTGAAAATGGATGGAATTAACCTTTAATAACCAAATCTGACAAGTTCCCACGTTTATCGCCTGCAGTTTCCTCACACTAGCTCATTTAAATTACAAATTTTTCCATAACTCATTGGCAGCCATATTGTTTCTTTCTGTGTTTCCACTTGGTGAAAACATAGCGAAAACCTAAAAACTGCATTGAACTCACACTTCCTAAGGAGATTTTTGTTACGGAAATGGAAGGTGAAAGAAAACCAGAAGCAAAGAGCGGGAAGAGAAAGCATTCATTTGAATAGATGTCATTCAAAAATGCTCACAATTATTAACTAAAAATACATCGAATGACCAGCGCAACTGTCAATACAACTTGCATCATCCATTTTAAAGGAGTTGACGAAAGGCTAACATTGTTTACAGAGTGTACTTATAATAAGTTTTTGGAGAGACGTGAGGAGTGGCAAAGTGTTTTCAACAACACAAACGAAGTTGCTGTAAATTATTTTCAGTCTATAGTGGAAGGATTAGATTTTTCATCTTCAGAAGTGCAAGAAGCTTCTTTTCATTACACCTGTTACAGACGATTCACCGATAAATCAAAATTAGAATGCGGGCGAAAAAGAAAAGCAAAAGAAATAGATACTTGTGATGAATTGTCAGAACTGATCAATCCAGATGAACTAGGAAGAAAAGTGAACACAAGATCTTCATCTAGTCTGGTTATTGAAGCAGATAAAAATGATGGAAGGAGTAAAGACATTCTTCCACATATATGTCTAATTTGCAAGAAAAAACCCTCTATGTAAGCGACAAGGTATTGACTGAGTTTTATTCAATTATCTTAAATGCATCGGTTAGCAAAAAGCAATCTGTGTAATTAATTTTACTTCAGTAGAAGTTTGTGTTTTTCTAACGAAAAATACATTTCATTTTTTACAGCTCTCAAAAAATGTGTGCTACAACCACTAAGCTTAAGTCACACAATTGATGCAGGTCTTCTGCGCAAAGCTGCAGAAACAAAGAATGATGAAAACATTCTTATGCACATCAGAGGCAAAGACTGTGTGGCTCTCGAAGCCCGGTATCATCAGACCTGTTAGCAAAAATATACCAAATTTATCCCAAATGCAGCTAAGAAAGAAGAAAGCGATAACCTTTACGACCCCTCTTTCAATGCATTTGCCGAATATTTTGTATGGCCAAGAATAATCCAAAAACAAGAGCTATTTTACCTCAAAGATCTTCTAGTTGAATTTATTGAATACGTTAAAGAGATTGAGAACATAGATGCAACATCATATATATCAATCGAATTGCCTGAAACAACGACTGACAAAAGCTTTTCCCATGCTTCGTTTTCACATGTCTTCCTACGTTACTAAAAGTCAAATAATTTATGTCAAGGAATTGACTGCTGGGGAAGTGCTTGATTACAAAATGGAGGTCACCCATGCTTCAATGGAAGATACTGATGATAATGAGTCAGAAGAAGATGAACATCTTGCTGAAAGAGGCAACGTTTTATCCCTGTTGTACAACATTGCTATGTACTAAAAAGGAATCATAAAAAATGCCAAAGTAATCGGCAAAGGTGTCGGGCCACCAGTCTCAATCGATTTAACCACACAGGGTGCGCTCAATTCAGTACCGACAGAATTGTTCAACTTCATTACTTGGATAACGGGTTGCTCATCAGAACCAGAATTGGAAAAGAAAGTTGAAATTCCAGATGAAATAAAGTCAAAAGTTCTTGCTTTAGCACAAGATCTTATATACATTTCATCAAAAGGAAAAACTCAAACCCATACAATCTGGGGCACACATTTTGGACACTTGTGAATTTTTCACAAGTGTAATAGATTTTTTCATGTTTTTGCCCTCCTCTCTCCCCTAATTCAATGTTGATGATCCATTAAGCTAAAAAAATATAATTTGCAAGTTTTTTGGGTTTTATAAGTCAGCAACATTGAATCGGGGGAGCAGGGAGAGTGAAATGTATTGAAAATTTGATTAAAAGGTAGAAAATTGACAAGTGTCCAAATAGTTTTTGGCCAAGATTGTACCTGCAGCAGTGACACTAGAACAAGTGAAAAAGGCCACGGCAAAAGAGCCCACACTACAGCGGCTCATCCAAGCGATATTGCTCATGTGGCTATGTATGTACAAATGAAAGCACTGTAAAGAAACTACATAGTGAAACATCAAACCAAACACCAAAAGCGGCATATCACATTGTACATGAAGCCAAGGGTGGGATTATGAAAGCCAGCTCTATCAGTTATCTGCCCAGAAATCGAGCACAACCAAAATGTGCCGACGTGAGTACACCCAACGAAGTATGACAACCAACATTGACTCTTTAGCAGTTTTATTGGAACAGTGCAAACATCAACAAATCAACCATGATGAACAGCTGTTCATTAGAGAGGTAACAGGCATACCAGAGTTGTGTTGTGTAGTGGTGTTACACTGGCAACTTCATGACTTGGTTACATTTTGCACGGATCCTGAGGAAACATCTGTTTTGGAGCTGACCCTACGTTCAATTTAGGAAAATTTAATGTGACGATGACTTCATATAAAAACCTCAAAGTCCTAGATCGAGTGAACGGAAATCACCCAACAATGATCGGTCCTTTGCTTCTAAGTCAAACAAAATCATTTGATGCGTACAACTACTTTTTTGGAAAATTAGTCAGCTTGCATAAATACATTCATGGAGTTATTGCTTTTGGAACGGATGGAAAAGAAGAGTTGTACCGAGCAATAAAGTTTAATTTCCCATATGCAATTCACCTGAAGTGCTTCAACCATTTTCGGGACAATTGCAAAGACCAGTTGAAGTCATCCAACGTCCCAGACGATGCTCCGAAGCAGTTTCTGGCAGACCTATTCGGACGTCATGCTGGGGACACTTGGGAAAAAGGTAAGAGCGTTTTCTGTCATTGACATAACATAACATTTTAAATCAACAAAGAAGTGAATTAAAAAACTTAATAGCTATCTGCAAGTAGTATAGGCTAATTGACGCAGACGATTAAATACAATTCAGTCTCCTGATACTTGCAATTTTTTATTATCTTGTTAAGGTGGATTAAAGTATAAACATTGTGCGCATTTCATATAAAATCAGTGTACCTAGAATGCTAGTCCACGCATAACAGGATTGCTGGATGCTTATGATGACTTGGAGGGACAGTTAAATTTTTTAAAGGACGTTTGGGATGCAATAGAACGTAAATACATTCCATATGGATCCCAGCAAAAATTTCATGACTATATTCTTGAAAGGGTTAGTATCTGATGCATCAGATGCTGACGTTGTTGGAGTGATGCTTAATTCACCACGGTATCTTCAACCCACACAGCTACTTTCTACAGCATCAGGGGGACAGTTTACCCAAAATCCTATAACTTCTTCAATTTCTCGCCCAATTACTACAAACAATTAGCCTTCGTTACAGGGTTTAGGTAACAGGTTTACAGTCAATTAGCCTTATTTACAGGGTCTAGGTAACAGGTTTTCAGTCAATCTCTTACAATTGTGTCCACCGTTAGTTCGCTTGTGCTATGGCTGTGGTCAGTCTTTGAAGCCCGGTGGAGTCATTGCAATCCCGCCACATGATCTTGTAGAAGTATCAAGAATGTATCGGAGTTTTCACGACAATACAACTGGAGAGTTAAGATCCAAAGAAGGAAATGTGTATTTCCATGTTCGACTAGCATGCATAAGAAGAAACAACCAAACTTCAATCCTCAGGTGACTTGCATTCCCAGTCAACTTTTCAACCTTCTACGTCCCAAGCATTTATTATGTCTATTACAAGAATTTGGAGTGTTCTAGTGGTGTTCTCTTTATTTTGTTTGACTTCTTCAACTATGGGTCGAAATACTTTCTCCATACTTTGTTTCTTATCAATGTAGTGAAAAATAAAGAGAATGTTTTTCCTAATGGGATCTGTTTCAATACCAAACACTCTTGATGGAGAGAGATTTAACATTTCAAAAATTGTGAATTTTGTCTTAGGCATGGCTTTTGCTGTAAATAAAGCAAATCGCGTGTTTTGGGACAGAAGTGATTTAAACTCAACACGTTTACCATACCACTGCCTAAATGGTGATGATGTTTCAGATTGTGACGTTCCCCTATAGTAAATCAATTCAAAGAAAGATTACATTAATGTGGTATTCGAATATTGCAATATAGATTATAAATTTTATAGCATTATTCACAGAGAATGAAAACTTATCATTGAACCAAGCAGTGAGCTTTGTCAATAACTAAAGCCACACATCTATCTCTGAAATTAGAAGATTAAGCCAGCTCTCTCCAGCACTTGATTTACAAAAATGTCTCAGGAGATGAATAAACAATGCAGTACAATTCTTTGCTGATCAAACGAAGAGTCTCTTTGTCATTTGATACTTCAGTCAAATTTAATGTGCTAATTCCTGTGTGAGTATTGAGTTAACTAACTTGATCTTCTATCAGTGCTTTAAGTGGAGAAATAACAATGATGATACTTGTGCCAGCTACCCAGTCCTTCAAAGTGTCTGCCATAATAGAAATAAGTTTATAAATAATGAATTTTCCAAAGCCAGTAGGTGTGCTGAAAAAGATTGTTTCGTGCGAAGAACTTTGTCAATCCCACTATTTGTTTCTCGTGCAAGTTATGATAAAGATCTTTAACAGGAGAGAATAGGCATGCCAACTTTAAAGCATATTGAAAATTTTCTTCTGAAAAAGCCACCATCTTTATAATTAATCCAGGATAACGCATTATATTATAATGCCGCATAAATTAAATCCCCAAAACAGGGGATTTAATTTATGCTAGGACAATAATTCCTTCAAGTATTCACAGACCTTAATAATATGTATTGAGGTCTGTGCACAGGCTACGACGAAGTACATGTATGTCACTGAGCTCTATTATATATCTGGAGGAACTGCTCTGACCAAAAGTGGGGGCCAAAAAAATGGCAGATTTCCTCCTTTGCTGATGCCATTTGGGCCTTATTTCTCGAGGTAATTACCATTGACCCACGACGATCACAAGTTTTTTACATAGTTTAGCTCCCCCCCCCTAGTTTTTGTATTGTTTTTTGTATTTTCACAACAAAAATCGATTTTTTGTCGAGAAAATTAAAAATACCAAGACTCTGTTCTGCATTTGAAAGCCAATATCTTTTGCTGGCAAAGAATATTTCTTCCCACCGGTATGAAGTCAATAGAACTTTAAAAACTAATGCACTTTTAATGTGTTGACCTTGTGTCCACAAAGTTCTTACCTTTTTGTCAACTGCACAATCTGCTTGTTATTTTCTTGTTAGTGAGCTGTTGTTTACACTAGAAGCTCTGTTTATAACTCTTTTGTGGCTTTCTTTTTCTTTTGTTTCATTCAGTACTTAATTCTTCAAAAATAACGCAAAGAAGACACATGCCCACAGTCCCATTTAATCTTGGTGCAAAGCCTGTCACAAAACCAATCACAGTTATGGACCATATTTTTAAACAAAGTCTACTAAGTATCGCCAGATATAAAAAGGGCAATGACCACTGAATGGAAATTGTGCAGTTTAAACTCATGGGAACGTTTTACTCAACTAATTATCCTGCCATCCTGTATCTAAATATGTAATTCTAAGACTTTTTTTATCAAACAAGTTAGATGTTTTACATTTTCTTTTATAGAAAAGCAAAGAACAACTGTAACTTCCTGATCCTCATGCCAGAAACTCTACTGGCATGCCTGACCCCAATGGCACAGCTGTTGTAATGAGATGCAGTACTTTTAGTGAACTGGACCAATATTTTTGTTTATAGACAATTGAATTGAATACTAACATTTTTGAAATCATGCCAGTTCAACTGAAGCCATTGAATCATAGCTCTAACAATCAAAACAATAACCTACATCAAACTACATTAGATAATGACAAAAACTATCGCAAAAGAAAGCAAGCAGAGGAAACTGCTCAAGAAAAACAAGCTCAAATAGATAATAGTAAACACTATCGCAAAAGAAAAAGAGCAGAAAAACAGCAAATGGAAAAACGTGCAAAACCACAAGTTCACATATCTCAACAGAATTATTTGAAGGAATATGAAGTCACAAAAAATGGTGGTCTTGATAAACAGTGCTGGGCAAAGACTAATATTAATAAATTTCACAAATCTGTAGAATATTTTATTAGTCAATGCAAAATTTGTCATGAGGCATGGCCATTAAAATCTAAACCAATGGCTCCTGATCATTATGTATGTTCCAGGTGTTCTAGAGATAAGAAAATTCAAAAGAAGTTTTCACCTGAAAATTTGATGATTCCTTCATCTGTTCCATGGGAGTTGCAAGACTTAACTCAAATTGAGGAAATGTTGATTGCTCGTGATCTCCCTATCAAAAGAGTTTATATTAAACCTGGTGGACAGCAAGACTATTCAGGGCATTGCAATAATTTACCACAAAATGTGAAAGAACTTGCAACGTCTTTGCCAAGATATCCCAAAGAGTTATCTGTAATTATTGCCAAAGCTAAAGGTAAAGAAAATGCATTTAAAGATGTGACTGTGAGAACGAAAAAGTCCATGATGTGTTAGTGTGGCTTACACATAACAATCCTCATTATGCTGATTTGGAAATTAATGATGATTCATTAAACTCTCTGCCTGAAAGTGGCGTTCCACCAGATCTCATGAGTGTTGAGACTGAGGAGGAAATGATTTCTAGTGATAGTATCATGCAAGATATGGGACCACCCACTGATAACCCATCTGAGGATATAGTGTATAATGGTTCAACTGACATGAGTAGTTTTTTTACCAGTTGATGAGCAACAGGAACAAGAAATGGAAGTAATCAGGAATCAGCTTTTGGCAAATAAGCCAATGGCCTGGCCTACTGTTGAAAATGAGCCAGTAAATGAATATCAGGTATAACATCTTGCCAGTATGGCTTTTCCAACTTTATTTCCTGATGGGAAAGGTGATCCTACAAATCAAAGTCTGTTAAGGTACGTTCCTCTTCAAGAAAAAATTAAGCATCTTATAAAATTTGCTGAAAAGCTAGATGGTAAATGAGTGTATCGCTTTGCTAATCACCCCAGATTTTCATACTGGGTATTCAATATGATTCACAAAAACGTTGCTTACAGCAAAGTGGAATATTCCTAAAACAAATCCAGGTGAAGCACATCTCACTGTTGATGAGTTATGTGAAATAACTGCAAGTAGCAATACTGCAGTGTTTATATCTAAAGTCTCAAGGTATGTTGCCAATATTGCAGGTACAAATGCTTACTGGAATAAAGTAAGAGAAGAACTTAAAGCCATAATAACTAATGTTGGGGCACCAACCCTATTCTTTACCTTTTCATCAGCAGATATGCATTGACCTGAATTGCATGATTTTTTTAGTCCTGGTAACACCACCAGTGAGATACGGTGGCAAAATGTTGTTAATAATCCTCATATTGTGGATTGGTTTTTCACTCAGAGACTAGAGAGTTTTGTCAAACACTGGCTTTATGATACTCTTGATGCAAAGTGGCATTGGTTCTGATATGAATATCAAGGCAGAGGTAGTATTCACAGTCATGGTACTGCTAAATTAAAAAATGACCCAGGATTGTGTCAGCTCACTCAGATTGTACTAAAAGGCTTCCTTGCACAAAACGTTTGCAATGAGAATAATCATCCTGATACAAAAGAACTGGCCCAGGATATCGAAGCTGGTAAGAAAGCTGCTGACACAGCTTGTCAGTATGTTGATTGGTTATTGTCAACTATAAATCCAAACCCACCAGAAGAGGACAGGTGGATAAGACTTCAAGTGCATCCTAGTCAGAAACACCACAATGACATTCCTGAGTATCAGATAGAATCTGATTATGTGGATCTTTTGAATATGGTTCAACGACACACCCACTGTAGTACAAACTATTACCTTAGAATGACGTCTAACGAGTCAGAGTTGAAATGTAGATTTCACTTTCCATATGATCATTGCCATCAGACAAAGTTGGAATTTTAAGAGATTCACAGTAAAGATGATACTGTACATTATAGTGCAAAGATTTTTACCCCCAGAAACGAGTAAAGATTAAACAACCACCAGCAACTACAGTTGCAAGGATGGCGAGCTAACTGTGATATTCAAGTAGTCATTGATCATTATACTTGTGTTGATTAGCTTACAAAATATGCTGCTAAAGGTGAACCAAGGTCACGTGAACTGAAACAGGCATTTAATTCTATTGTCCAGAACGTTGATAGTAATAGTCAGCCTCATAAAGCTATCAAGAAGATTATAATGAAAACTCTTGGTGAAAAAGATTATGCTGCTCAAGAGATAATGCATCATTTGTTGTCATTAAAACTCCACCGTTCATCATTTAAATTAATTTCAGTGAGTTTAAATGGTTGACGTAGAGTATGTGACAATGCATCTGTTGAGGAAGGCAAGTCTTGTACTAGTAATTCCATTCTTGTTGCATATGCTAATCGCCATCAATACAACAGTTCACAGGCTATCATGAACATGAACTTCAAATGTACCAAATGTTTGATAAAGTTGTTAAGCTAACTGTCAATCAACAAGTTCAAGGAGTGAGCTCTGGACAAGTGAACTTCAGAGATTTATTATTACGACTTTGCAAGGCTGAATCAACTGTTGATGACTGGAAGTTACTTTTGACCCATCAATCATTAAACATCACAAATTTTTGTGACTTTAAACATTCTACAAGAGTCTTTTTCAGCAATGAACAAGTTGAAAATTACAATCATGAGCAACTGACTAAAGTTGAACATCCAATTGCTCATATAAATGCTCAGCATTCATCAGCAGTGGCTAAAAAGATGTCTTTAGATGACATGTCTGGATTAGAACCTGTTGTGTATCTAGCAAAGAATGCCGGAGTTATGTTAACCATGAATATATGGTCAAGTGTAGGCCTCTGCAATGGAGCAATTGGAAGGGTCGTTGATTTCATTTTTGAAAACAATCACCAGCCACCAGCTTTACCTGTGGCTGTAATTGTACAGTTTCAGAATTACAGAGGTCCATCTTTTGATAAGAAACGTCCATCATGTGTTCCAATATGTCCAATAACTGTCACCTCAGATTGTGGTTTCCACGAGAAGCAACCTCTTAGACTTGCTTGGGTTCTGACAATACACAAGAGCCAAGGTCTCACTTTGCCAAAGGCTTGGATTGATATTGGTAAATCTGAGAGAACTACTGGAATCCACCCTTTTTTGAGGTTGACCGACGGGGGGTAACACGTGTAGCGTAATTTGAAACAGTCGGACAAACATTGAGTGTTGTGTTATACTCTTTATACTAGTAGTTTCTGATTATCGATAATTTTACGCCAAATTTCGTTGTTTAAAAAGAGTGCTAATGAAGAAAAAAAGGGAAATTAAGACAAATATGGATACTGCTTCCAAGCAGAATCTTTTCAAAAAAATGTCGCACTCCGACTTGAAAAATATTTAAAAGCACGAGGCGTTTCAGTAACGGGGCATCTTAAACCAGCGTTGGTCAAAATAGCAAAATCTGTAAAAACATAATGTTACCCATCTTGGACTATGCCAAATCAAAAGGGGAGAAAAATTGATTATCCATGGTGTTGAAATAGAAGATCCTCTATCTTCAGCGCACAAATATGTAAATGACTTCAACGCATCGCCGCCATTTGGTCTCTTCGATATTTTTAATGATTTAACATAAGTTTGACAGAATATGATAAACAAGGGCTTACTGCCTACAAAGCATTTGATGACTATCATCTTTTTGAAGAAGGTTATGTTGAGTCTTTGTTAACGAAGCCATTACCCAGTGTGGGGATTCATTTATTTGTGGGGAAAGTTTGACCTAGGATGAAGAAGTCAGACAGTACACATGGGAAAGCATTCTACGACATATGGTTTAGTTTAGAAACTAAAGGTGCTAGTAGAGGGTCAGTTTTGAAGGCAAAGTGTACCTGCAAAGGAGGCCAAGATGGAGGCTGCAAACATATTTCTGCAGCTATGTATTCACTAGAATATTTACTGAACACCCACTGTAGAGATAGTGTCACAAGTGGTCCTTGCCAATGGGTGAAAAGACCAACCTCATCCAGTAAACCTTGTGAAATTAAGGATTTGGTCGTTGAGAAGATGAACTCTCCTTCCTTGAATAAACGTATGAAGGTTAAAAGGTCATCTCGAAAAAATGGAAGAGCAAAAAAAACGAAGCAAAACCTCATTGACACCCACACCTGGGAAGAAGGAAAGAAAGGATCATCAAGATCACACATTTTGTGAGAGTATTGATGTAGATGTACGCAATGTGGACACAGAAGAGATCCATCACCAGAGTCCATATGCAAGTTCATTTCAACAATTAAAGAAAATTATGGTGAGCGACCTACAATACTTGATCTATTGGAGCAAATGTACATGCCAGAAGATGATTTTTATGAACGCAATATGAACTCTGTCATTGCATGAGATTTATCGGCAGAGTTTAACCAAGCAAGTGGAATAATGAAAGAGAAATTGAAACGATTTAACTCTAGAGATGAAGTTGTAGCATCGCTTGAAAGTAAATATTCAGATGTATTTACACCTGAAGAAATTCATCATATTGAAGATATCACTGTGCAACAGTAGAAATGTCCAGAATGGTATTTGCATAAGGCAGGTATAATTTCTGCTTCAAAAGCAAAAAAAGCCTATGATGCCCAGTCTAGTTTGATTACATGCTATGAGAAAGATGTTAGTAAGCTTGCTAAAGAAATAGCAGATCCTCACATTCCAACTTGTATTCGTTCACTTCCTGATCATCCACAAAATCCACGTGATTGGGGGCCTTAAGCATGAAGAAACAGCACGAAGCAACTACCAGCAAGTCCAGTAGAAGCAGCATCGCAAACTAGAACTTGAGTCAAAAGGATTCTCTATTTCTAGTAAAAGACCTTTTGTTGGAGCGAGCATAGATAACATTCGTCACTGTTCTTGTGAAAAAGCATGCCCTTCTGTTGTTGTTGAATACAAATGCCCTTGGAGTAAAAGATATCTTCATCCCAAAGTTGCATTCCTGTCTGCTACAGTCGGTGGTGAGCAAGAAGGAGATAATTTTCTACTAAAGAAGGAATGCAGCTTTACTTTCAAGTACAGATAGAAATGTTTGTGCATGAACTTATTTCTTGTGATTTTGTGGTTTGGACTACACTTGGCATATTTATGGTTGAGGTGCCATTTGATGAAAAGTTTGTGGAATCAATGATGGGACATTTTTGGGTCAACAAGATTTTATCATTTATGATGCCACAATCTGCATCTGATTTATTGACTCAAGGTAATAGATCAGGTGAACTACTTTATTAAATATGTCATGATTTTGAGGTATCACAATTTTATTTATTGCAAAGAAAAAATGCGTATTGAAGGAAAGTCAGGAAATCAGCAAAGATGAAAATGAAGTGCCATTAGTGTTCTCAGATAATGGGACAATAGATGATTTATTGACTCACCCAAAAGTTGGTTCTGTCAGTATAGATGTGTATGGTTGCACCATCTATGAATCATGTGTTAGAGTCTCCAACCAAAGAAAATGGTCAATGACAACATTGTGAAATATTTAATTGAGCAAGTTACTGAAAATAATGCTTTTTATTCTAAATGTTGTAATAATTTGACAACTTTTCTTGAGCATCTTTCAGGGAGGCTCAATGTAATTTTCCAGTGGTAAGCTCGTTTTGGTTTACTGTTTTGTGCGGTGAACAAGAAGGGAAGAATAGAAAAACTAGGTACAGTTATAGCTCATTTCCATCTCTTCCGAACATAGGCTAGGTGTTTTAATAAATTATTGGTAACTTTGATTTACTAGAGAAGAAAGGCATCAACGAGCAGAGCGGTTCTTTTCAAAAGAGTTGCTTGATAGTAACTATATATTTATTGCAATAAATAGAAGGTATGTGAATAGATTTTTTACTTCCATTATTTTTATACGATCAATTGTCAACTTGTCTTTATCTTTTTTATAGATATCACTGGTTATAGGCTGTGATTAGTTCGTAGTAATTTCGTTTATCTGAAGAACAAAAATAACATTATTTGAAGCCAATTAACATCTTGAATTAGTAATAATCATGTCTCTATTAAATGTGCAGGCATGTGTTGTTAATGGATCTTTGACAAGTGATGCCACTGATCACAAAAGTGAATTTGGCATAATATATAGGTAAATAATTTAAACTTGACAACACCCCCAAACAATTAATAATAATTTTAATTAATAATAATAATAATTTTTTTTTTCATTATTCTTTTATGAAATAGGTACCTGGAATATTTAGTTAAAAAATATAGTCTTGCCCAGAAACACCTCGAGCAAAAACAGGTTGTATTGCAGGTAAACATCATTTACAATTTAAAACACAATCTTGCATTGACTATTTTATTCATTATGTAATTTACTTGAATGCAATTTGC
>JAODVM010209015.1:0-13485 GCA_025400095.1 Phenganax marumi
TTGAAACTGCATGTTCCACCATTTCCAGCTGCCTCGAACAATTGATAAAGCTTTCGACAATTTGTAATTTCAACGATACGTTCTTTTACTTTGTCCCCTTTGGCCGTGTGCGTCAGCCTCACACGTACAGCAAACGAAGAAGAACACGTCAAGATTTTAATGATATGTTCAAAAACAAGTCTTTGCAATCTTGAACTAAAATCAACCATCCAAGGATGGGAATGCCTCGCAGTAAAATATAGTCGTCGCAGAATAGACTTCTCCCAAAATGTTAGCTCAGAACAAGCCATGATGCGTAAACATGAAGCTGTCAGCTTCTCTTCGGGTGAATACTTGCTAGAGTGTGCAATTGTGGCCTCATTTTTTGCACGGGAAAGGTCACGGAAAAAGTCTTGGATAGCCAGTTTTTCGGAAATTGCACCCCACTGTAGTAATCCCCAGTATTTAACTTCAAGACGTTTGTAGAATTTGTCAATCTCTGCTGAAAGCTCTTGCATCGCTTCGTGATTTAAACTTCTTTCCGGCATATTTAATTTCAAGCACTAATTTGGCAAGGGTGCAGCCTCGATCCCGTGCCGTGCGATTATATGCTAATTTTTTCCCAGTGTGCTTGGCTTTGATCTCTGTGATGCTTTGATTCTGTTTCATGCATTTACATGTACTACATTGTAACTATTGACAAAAGAGGTGTAGAGGTCATTAAGTGCCAATATCGTGTTCATGGATTTTTCTTGTTGCGATGGGACCATTCAAGATTAATCCATCCCTATCAAGTTTTTCATTTCCGGTTTCTTTTATTGTAGTTATATTCCTTAGGCCTGCATCTGATCACTAACGTTGTCGTTCTGTTTATTAAGGTTGTGACAGTACTAGTGCTTTTACGGAAAAGGGAAAACAAAGGTATCGAAGACATTAGAGAAATATCCAGCATTCCTGTTGGCTTTCAAGTCACTTGGAGCAGCATATGCAGTCAACAACGAGTTGTGTCAGAGTATCCAGAAATATGTCTGTGTTTTGTATGGTCAGTCTTCCACCGTTGACGTCAATCTTGCACGCTTTAACCTTTTCAGTATGGGTCAATATTCGGAGAGTACCATGTCATGTACAAAAGATGTGTTATTACTTCACACAAAACGTGCATCATATCAAGCATGCGCGTGGAGAAATGCACTCCAAGCAACGCTGTCACCTCCTCCATTTAGTGAGTTTGGTTGGGACATCAACGATGGACATGTTCAGGTTCAGTGGATGACTATGCCAGCAGCTCCAGATGGAATTCTCGAGAATGTTAACTGTGGATGCAACTCTGGGTGCTTAACAAGGAGTTGTGCATGCACGAAGACAGAATTGAAGTGCATTAGTCTTTGTGCCTGTCGTGCTTGTTTGAACTTCAAAGGCGATGAAAATGAGACGGCAGATGACGATGTTTACGATGATGATGATGACGATGATGGTGGTGATGGTGATGAGCGTTTTGTTGATGACGATTTCAATGAGCAGTGATGTTGCAGTGGTGTTTATGTGCTGATCACTGATCTGAAGATAGAGTATCCGGATGGAGTTTATACACCTATGGAAATCGTGGCCACTTTTGATTTTGCACACCCGATTCTTGTGACCATGTATGGCACCTAAACAAGCAGTGCATTGGCAGCAATTTGAAGCACAAAAATGCTCGCATGTGGTGTTTGTCAGCCATGACTATGCATTTTGGAGTGAGAATCTTGAAATTTATCACCTCACAAAATCTCTCGGCATTACAAGTCAATGAAATCACATGAAATATGACAGCAGAATGCATGGAAGTCATGCAGAACAATTAACAACTAAAGATGGAGCTGAAAACGGGTTTTATGGCCATTAGAACTGCCGAAAATGGGTGTTTACGATTGTCACTAAACAAGGAATATAATTGGAGAAGACGGTACTGTTTTTATAATTATAGAAGACAAAACTTTTTGTATTGAAAATGCTGTAGCAAATGACCAAAAATACAGAATGGCAACAGGCATAATATGAATTGATGTTTCAATGAAGGATTTTCAGATATTTGTGAATTTTAAAATTATTTTGTTGAAATATATGAACTGACTATTGTATGAATCAAGGTTGCCCGATTAGCTGAATAAATAAGCTAAGCTGTGTATATATCATGGCCCCTTTATTTGCTTTTTCTATTCTTCTTGGCATTAAGAAAGACATTTGGCTTATTTATGCAGCGAATCTGGCAACCCTGGCAGATATCCATATATTTTTATCCGTGCGAAACTCAACTTAGAACTAATCAAGTGCAGACAAAGTTCCATTCTCACAGCACGATAGGCAAACTGGGCACACAGTGCTCAGCTTTTGGTTGCAACAAACGAAGAAAAAATGTCACAAACAAAGAAGGAATATTCGAAGTAAAAGTGAGGCAAGTGCAGATGAAGATTCTAGTCTTAAACGAAAGCTTCCCTGGACATTTCACTTGTAAGTGCTGTGTAGTCTTGGACTTTTGGGGTAAAGATTCCCAGTTCTACATGATGTTGTATTGCAGAAATTTCTTTTAAGGTTTTTTTAAAACAGATATTAAAGTGTTGTAAATCTCAAATACAAGAAGTCCAGGTGCAAGTTCATCTATGTGTGTTACTATTTACTGTACTTTACAAAGAACTTTAGATTTATAGGAATCCAACAAAATGATATCACCAAATGATATCACCAAAAAAAGAATTATACAAACACTGTATTTCCCACACACGCCATTACAAACTTAAACATTATGTCTAATATATAAGCATAAAATGTAATAACTAGCATAAACAAATTTGTCACAGAATTTGCTGTCTTCGTTCAACGAATTTAACTGCTACGCTGGTTACACAAACACACGTTCTTCAAATTTTCGATAATATATTTCTTACATTCATCTACGCTACGTCACACTCTTAATCATTTACAATCTTGGCTTAACATGCCCAATTTTACATACCGATTAACCAACTAACTAAATACAGCAATTGCACGTTTACTTAAAGTCCCTGTTCGGAACTTGTCCTGACGTTAGTTCAAACCACAATTTTTTGGCTTAAATCTACTTTACAAATTTGGCAAAAACAGTTTACAAAAAAATGGCAAAAACAACTATAATACTTCCTACGATTATATTTACCACAAATTTCCTACTAATTTCCTATACTTTATACTTTCTAGATTATGTTCATGAGACTTTGGCACACTTTTACACACAAACATATAACACAAAACGCACAAAGTACAATTTATTAAACAACATTTCACCAACTGTGCTCTCACTTTATTTTATTGGCAAAGATTTCCAACAAATCCAGAAAAAAAGGCTACATGCTTACAAAATATCTGCAGAGAGGATTGGACGCATAGCAGTCACTCAAGACTCTGCATGTTACTGAACTCTGTTAAGACTCATAAGCCGCCAATGAGACTGTTTTTAAGTGAAGGTGCTGGTGTTGGTAAAAGTACTGTCACTAATGCTTTTGTATGAAGCTCTTATAAGATATTTATGATGATGTCAGTGTTGTAAAAGTAGCCCCAACAGGCAAAGCTGCATTTAACATAAGAGGAAACACACTTCATTCCACCTTTAAAATTCCTGCAAACAGAGGCTTTAATTATTGTACACTAGATAGAGACAATTCAATAAGATCTCAACTACAGAAAATAAATGTAATTTTTATCGACGAGATATCTATGGTAGGCAGTGGTATGTTTAATTTTCTAGACTTATGATTGCAACAAATCATGGGCACAAAAGAACCATTTGGCAGTCTTAGCATAATAACCGTTGGCGACTTATTTCAAATGAAACCTGTATTTGATAATTGGATATTTGAGAACACAAGAGATGGATATTCTGCATTGGTAACAAACCTATGGCAACAACATTTTCAATTGTTTGAATTATCAGAGGCTATGAGACAAAGAGAAGACAAAGAGTTTGCTGAAATTTTAAATCGTATCAGAGAAGCAGATCATACTGCAGTTGACAGTGAAGTTTTAAAAGAAAGAATTCTAAAAATTACTCCACAACATCCTGAGTATCCAATATCTTCAACCCATTTATTCAGTACTAATATGGCAGTTGATCAACATAATTGTGATGTTTTTCAGAAATCTTCAAACGAGAAGGTCGATGTTAAGGCAATCGATATTGTACTTGAAGATTTATCTGACGATTTAAAAGAAAGAGTCAAAAGCCAAATCCCAAATGATCCTTCGAAAATGATGGGCTTGTACTCAGTGTGTTCAATCCTTGTAGAAGCAAAGTATGACCTCACAACAAACGTATCAGTTGTAGATGGTATGACTAATGGTGCTGAATGTATAATCAAGAAAATCGACTACCGAGTACATGGTTCGTCAAGACCAAGTATTATCTGGGTTTTGTTTCAAAAACAACATGTTGGGAATGATTATCGCAGAGAATACTCTTATCTTACAAAAACATATAGAAAAAAATGTGGGTTCAAGTTCTTGAGATAAAAAGACAGTTTACAAGAAATAAAATACAAGTTCTTTGGAGACAGTGAAAACTATTTACCTTTGTCAAGGAGATACATTAAACGAAGCCGTTGTTGACTTTCCATCGTTAAAGCAAGAGCACATGCATTATGTTGAGCTTAGCAGGCTTAAAAGCATTTTGGGATTACATATTCTTAATCTGAACGAGAAGAAAATAGCTGTGAGAAAAAAAGTACAAAAAGAGATGGCAAGACTAAAACAAAATTCTGTACTTAACAGTCATCTTCCATTTCTCTACAAAGGTACTGATGAGTCATTTAAAATATTATTCCAAAATGTGAGATCATTAAATCTTCATGCTGCCGACGTTGCGAGTGATTACAATGTAAAAGCAGCAGATATCAATATGTTTGTGAACACTGCTCTGTGTAACAATGACAACAATGAATTGTATCAGATTCCAGGTTTTCAATTATTCAGAAATGACTTCATTCCAAATAGTATTAGAACACCTTACGGCACTGCTGTTTATGTCAAAAGCAACATGCAACTAGTCCTAGAACCTTCAAGATGCAAGTCTAATAACGTAGAAATGACACTAATTAAAGTAAACAAACCAGTAAATAATTTACACATTGTAGGAAGTTATTGTTCCATATCAAAAGTAAGAATGTCACTGTTCATAGATGCTACAAAAAGTTCGCACTCTATGTATTTAAAAGATCCCCATACCCCACTTATCATTCTTGGCGACTTTAATATTAACCTTTTGGAAAATACAGTGGAAAAAAATTCAATTTCTAAGTATTTAATTAAAGAGAAGAAATATTTTCAACTTATCAGACAGGTGACAACTAATTATAAGACACAAATTGATCACATCTACACTAATATCCCTGAAAGAGTAAAAAGTAGCAGTGTTTTAGAATTGTACTTTAGCGACCATAAACCCATTTTCATGTCACTTATTTGATATTTAGTCATTCAACACATAAAAACAGGTACTCAATATATAGAATAGTAAAATTTCAGATCACTCTAATGCATGACGCAGCAGCCAATAAAGTTATTCTTGAAAAGAAAAACTGTCCATAACACAGAATGCAACAGATATTCAGTCTATAAAACAATATGCAATCTGAAATCCCTCTAGTGCATAATGCAGAAGCTGAATAAGTTACTCTTCAAAGCAGACATAAAATGTTTATAAGACCAAATGCTCAGGTTTAATGATTCTTGCCCTCCTCTCATTTGGAGGGCCATGTCCCCAAACGTACTAAGGACAGAAGAAGATTTCCCTGTGGTGACTTCAAGGCTTTAAAGAGGTAAGCTTTTTTAAACTTCATTTTGTGATTGTTAATAAGTGTATTCTTACATATTTTTATTATTTCAGTGACATCCATCATGGTGATGCATCGTATTTAGTAAAGATTGTTTCATCCAACTTTACAAAGAAAGCTGCCTCTAAGAATGACAGAAGTAAGGTATTGAAACATATATATTGCTTATGCTAAGTTTGTTATCATACATCTATAAAGAGATTCACAATCGCTATTTAATCTGAAGTAAAGTGAGTAAGTGCTTGTTTTTTTATTGTAGATGCAAACGCACAAATTCAAAAACAAAACTGCAGTATTGCAACCTCTTACCTTAATGAAGAAATTTAAAATTTTCACCAGCAAGAACGGTGATACCTAAAGTCAAAACATGCTGTGCTTCACAATGCCTGGCCCTGCATTGCAGTCAGTCATTGACATACAAAGAAGTTCCATGCAGGAAAACTATCAAGATCTTGCAAAACTTTTCATTTATATATACATGTTATTGTTGAACACCATTTCTCCTCTGAAACTTTGCACTATCCTTGGATTCCTAGTTCATTTCAATCAGCAGAAACAGAAATCAACCACTGTCCCTTTGCAAATACCAGATTCAGGCAAAGGACAAAAATGTTCTTCTAAGGATAAAAGATGCCCTGCAGTAATAATAATGTAATTCAGTTTTTTAATGGAGCTCAAAAACCTGTGGCCAATTTAGCTCATCTTAAGCCACCAAATGAGTCTTTTTCGTCCGATGAACCAAGTACTTCAACTAACATTCAAGGTGACAATGCATCTAGTAAGTATGAATATGTAAATTCAAATCTTGATATTGCCTTTTTCAAAAATAAAGTAAAGGGCACGAGTTGAACTGATGTTTGTAATTTAATTATAATGCTTTCAGGCATATTTCCTTCCTTAAAACTGAGCACAGAAGTTTCAGGTATGAGTGGTTAGAGTTACATTCATGGCTGTGTTATTCTCCTTCTGAAGATGGTGCTTATTGTTTGTCTTGTGTATTGCTGGACATCGATTTCATGGTAAAGCATTCAAAGTTTTGAAACTGTTTTCTGAACCTCTCCATCGTTGGAGTGGTGCTTCTTATGCGTTCAAAAAGCATGTTGGGCAAGGTATTGGGGGGGGGGGGGAGAAATGGGTCTGCATGCATGTACATATCCAGTACTAACTTCTTTTTTGTCTCAGATGTCTGGAGCAGCACAACCTATTAAAGTGATCATAGATACAAACCTCAAAAAAAGTAGTAGGAAAACAGGGTTTTCTGGCTCAATCAGGTGATGACCCCCTCGATTTTTGAACATTTTAAACAAAATTAGTATAAGCTACTATTACACAATTTTCATTTTTGAGGGGGGTGGGTTAATTTGCATATTTCAGAAAAAATCAAGTCTGTAGACATAGTTTCAGACTAAAAATTAACCGGGGACTTGCACAAACATGCACAACCTAACTTGCATATTTGTGTAATAATAATTTACACAAAAACACACAACTTAATTTACATATTTCATGGTTGACTGCACACGACATTTATACAAATGAGATAAAATATTATTTCCATGTCACAAACTAATTTGCATATCGTTCAACATGACTGCACAATAATATTCGACAAATATATAGAAGAAACAAAAACAATGCCAAAAATCAAAAATGGAATATTACCAATTTCAAGCTTTTTACAATATTATTAAACAAGATCACTCAGAAAACCATGAACTAATCAAATACATCGAGGAATATTTAACTATATGGAAGACTCTTTCGCTTGAAGAGAAAAAGCCCATTTGGGACAAAGTGGCACCTATTGTTAAAGAAGCGGTTAAGCAAGGATGTGGAGTAATGCAAATGCCTGCCCTTTTAAAAACTGTTGGTGAGGAGATTATTAATTTTAATAATGAAAAAATAAGTGATGAAAAAGACAACTATATTACCGAAAACTATTATCCAATGGAATCATATGGAGACAGTATAAAAAATAACAAAAACTATGCATTAATATTAATACATTATGGAATATTAAGACTTTTAAAAGAAGCTCAGTCACGTGGTTACTTAGAACAAAAACAATTTAAATATGAAAAGGTAGAGAAAGCTCAAGGTGTTAGTCGAGACATAATCCACAATAAAATTATTACCAAACTGCATTAAACTGGTTTACTTGATGACACTGATTTCATCATGACTACACCATGGTGTGAAGATTGTAGTGGTGAGAGATTATTGATATTTGAGGAGAAGGTACACCAAACGTTTAGTGTTTGTTAGATTGCATATAAATGGATTGGCAGTTTATTTATAAATTTATTTGAAATAAATTATATACAATTCATCAACGCAAAATTAAAACTCTTTGATATTATCAAAAAATACATAAAAAATATGACGCGGTACAATTAATTATTCAAGATGACGTGTTTGTTATAAACAAAGAACTTACGGATCTAAAGACGCTTGGGTGTAGATCTATTGAAGAACGCTATTTTAGTAATAAAATAGACATGTCTTACTTAAATAAAAAGAAGAATACTTCTGATGTTACAACCGATGAAAACTTTAGTTATAATGACTTTATGAGGTGAAGTATAATACATAATAGAAAAAATGAATATATAGATGAAAAAACAAAGCAAAAAATGAAAAGAAAACTTGACAAAATCAACAGCAAAATAAGAAAACTGAAAATGTTTATAGACAAAGAAATTTAAAAAAAAAGTTAAATAAATGGAACCAACCTTACATGAAGAACTGTTGAAACTATCAGCCGCAAAAGAAATTAAATACACTGCATCTTACATAAAAAAAACATCAGAAAAAACACTAGCACAAATTCATTCTGATTACAAATGCAAACAAATGGCTGAAACGAATGAAATGTTAACAGACACAGTCCTTGAAAAATTCTCAGAGTTCATGCAATATTGTAGCAAACCTCCTGTTTATTCTTATTAAACAAAGTATTAACAATTGACAGTCATGCACTGAATGCGCGTGGGTGCGGCGTGTGCGAGATGTTGTTGATTTGTAGGTTGTTTTTGTATTCTATGTTTTGGACGGTCTTTTCAGACATAACAAAGGGTTGTTAAAATACGTTGCGGTGAACTACAGCACCGTTACAGTCTTGGGGCCTCGCCCGGGAAGAATTGTATCATGGCAACATTTGAGGAAGCTCTTTGGAACGTTGTTTAATCACGATTAAACTTGCGGCGTTGAACGGATGCCCAGCACAAGGTAATCAAACATGGTTGATGACATCAAACAAGGCACAAGACTTGGAAATGCTCACTAACGAAATTACGAAGTTAAAGGAACAACTGGAACAGTCAAAGGAAAAGGAATTAAGGGAAGAAGTCGCACGACTTAAAGAACAAATTGAAAATTCGGCGGAGGAAGAATTGTGAGCAGAAATGAATAGCCTAAAACAAAAAATCGAAACGTCAAGAGAAAAGGAATTGTTAGTGGAAGTTGCATCAATGAAAGCACAGCTAGAAGCGTCGAAAGAGGAAGAACTTGTCCAAATTCAGAAACTAACAGCTTACATGGAACAGTCAGATCAGTCAGAGCTTCAAAAAGAGGTAACAGAACTTAAAGAAATTGTTGGGCATTCACAAAGTAAATCACAAAAGGTAAGCTAAAAAAAAACAAAAACCGACCAGCGCCGCGATGGAACCTGTCAGTATTATTGCCATTTTCTGGCAAAAATACGGAAAATATTGTCGAATGGTTGCAACACTTTGAAACCACCATATCAATTTCAAAAGTAGATCCCAAACATCAAATTGATTTACTGAAGGTTTATTTGACAGGGTATGCTCGAATCGTATTCAAAAGATATATGACAACCGCCGAATTAAACGAACTGATGGGGAAAAAAAAGCATGAAGAAATTTTCAAGAAGGTACGAGAACACTTAAAAGTTGAATTCCAAGAATATGACCCAGTCAGATATTATATGTCACAATTGAGGTCAGTCCACCAAGAGAAAGGCGAAAGCGTGAAACAACATTCTCGATGTATGCAGTCAGTAGTTGTTAACCTTGAGCAACATGGATACACAGTCAGTCCTATGGATGAACTCACGACTTTTGAACAGGGCCTGAAACCGGAAATCCAACGCCACTTGCGCAGCTCAGTAAAACAAGCATCATCTTTGAAAGAGGCTGTTGCTGCAGCCGAAGCCTTTGAAGAAGCGGACAAACTTTTTTGCACCCGAACCCTTGGCACTCGTAACAGGTAAAGGAATGGGTGTGGGATTGCGGGTGGACATGTGCTGTTGGGCATTTGTGGGAAAGATGACCAAACCCATTACAAGCATAACATCTAAGAGGGGTGGTGCTATCCCTAGGTTTTGGCAAGGCGAAGTGGAGGGTGGGGGGTGGGTATTTGTAATTTTGCTGAAAAGGGAGGTCTTAATGTAAAGTCATTTGTTGAACGTCTTACTGAAAACTTTTATTTCTTACCAGATTAATGGTATTAGCAAGTGGAGGGACACTTGTGGTACAATTGGGGGGCAAGGTTCGGTCACTACAGTCGTCATTGCCCTTCTCGCCAAAAGTGTCTCACCATCTCCCCTCCATCACCTCACAGTGGTCCGCCACCGCCTCGCCCAGGCCAGTTCGCGGCTGTCCATCCTACACAAAACTTTTACCCTCGAAGATTTCCTCCTCCAGTTGCCTCTCCGCCTATTGCCCACATTACAGAAACCAATTCTCTACCTCACCAACTGCCCGACCCTTTCCATCCACCCTCTCTTTCCTTTGCCATCAACGGAAACATGGCATTAACTGCTATCAATGTCAATATCTCAGGGAAAACCACTCAGATGGTACTTGACTCCGGATCATCAGCTTCTCTTATCGACTATGATTTCTATACCTCTCTTAAGGACCATAAAGTCATCCTTGAAGAACTCCCTCACCCTACCCTTTCCCTCCGCACCGCCAGTGGGGGTACAATCGAAGTCACTAACAAAGTTCTTGTGCCATTGACATTGGCGCCAAATTGTGACATTACCATTCGATTGAAAGTGGCAAAGCACCTATCTACCCGTCTACTAGCTGGTGTGGGAACTATGACTCGCATGGGCACTGTTCTCAACTTTCCAAAACAAACAGTTTACTTTCAAGTGCTTGATTTGGAATTACCTTGATGTCAACCTTCCACTCCCCGCCTGGTTCCATTTACTGTCTTCGCATCATGCAAGAGCTTTCAATGCCTCCACGTTCTGCCACCTACATAGATGTTGAGCCTGACTTACCTGCGGCTCCATGGGATAATGGTGAAGCTTATGTAACCAAATCTACCGTTTCAGACCTCCCAGCCGACTTTCACCTTACCCCTGGCATTGCCAACCTTCATGATTTGAAACCCACACCACCCCCCTTATTGTAGTGAATACCTCAGATGAACCACTCTCCCCCCCCCCGCCCGATACTACTGCTGCCCACCTCGAAATTCTCCACGATCAGAATATTCGAGCAATTGACCCTCTTAGTGTGCCCCCCCCCCACCCAGCACCAGATCCTGTTGCCATGTTCATCAATGATCCATTTGCCTCCGGTGAACCCGCTTCTCTACCAGATCCACCCACCACCGGCATTCAAGATGGTGATGCCACCTCTTATCCATACCCTCTAGACACATCATTATCACCTATGCAACAACTCTTTGAAGGTCTGGAAATCGATACTAACCCCCATCTCACCCCCACCCAGAAAGTCGAGCTTAAAACCCTTGTCAGTGAATATAGGGACATTGTCCAACACGCCACTCAGGGACTCCCACACACTGACTGTGCACACCATCACATAGATACAGGAAATGCCCAGCCCACTAATTCCGCTCCATACCGTGTGAGTCCGAAAGAACGAGAAGCCATCAGTGAACAGATTCGTGAAATGTTGCAGGATGACATTATTTGTCCTTCGCAGAGCCCTTGGGCCTCTCCAGTAATCTTAGTTGCTAAAAAGGATGGGACCAAACGGTTCTGTGTCGACAATCGTCGCCTCAGCAATCTTACCAAGCACAATGTCTATCCCCTTCCTCGTATTGACGATGCACTTGATACCTTGGGTTGTGCAAAGTACCTATCTGTCTTGGATTTACGCTCTGGCTACTGGCAAATACCCATGGCCCCCGAGGATTGTGAAAAGACTGCCTTTATTACCCATGAGGGCTTATACGAGTTCAACATTATGCCATTCGGTTTATCAAATGCTCCCGCGACTTTCCAGCGTTTCATTGATGCTGTTTTCGCTGGCCGGAAATGGCAAATTTGTCTTCCGTATCTCGATGACTACATCATCCACTCTTCCTTCTGGCAATGACATCTCGCAGACCTACGCCAAGTGTTTGACTGATTGCGACAGGCCCGACTGACCCTCCAACCAAAAAAATGTAAACTCGCTTGCTAAACAGTCACGTTTGTTGGTCATGTTATTACTGCACAAGGGGAAATCAGACCTGACCCCAAAAAAGTGACCTCCGTCCTCAATTTTTCGACTCCAACTTCTTTGAAAGAAATTTGTTCTTTCCTTGGCCTAACATCATACTACCGTCGATTCATTCAAGACTATGCCAAACTCTCGTTTCCTTTACGCCAGGCACTTCAGGCAGGCCGTCCCTTTGAATGGACTGAAGCAATGCACGACAGTTTCAAGGACCTCAAAATTCAAATCACCACTGCACCCGTTGTTGTTTGCCCTAATTTTGACCTACCTTTCTTCCTTCAAACCGATGCCTCCTTGAAAGGCCTTGGTGCTGTTCTGGCCCAGAAAGACAACAATGGTGTAGAGCACGTCATTGCCTACTTAAGCCGCTCTCTCACACCCGCCAAACAGAAATGGAACATTCGTGAACTTGAGGCCCTCGCCATTGTCTGTGCTTGTGAACAACTATGCCCCTGCTTATATGGACGCAAGTTTATGATTCAGACTGACCATGATAGTCTCCGATAGTTCCTTAACGTTAAGCACAGCAGCGGCCGATTGGCAAAATGGGCCCTAAAGTTAAGCGAACATGAGTTTACTATTGAGCATCGACGAGGCAAACTTAACGACAATGCAGATGCTTTATCACGGTCACCTACATTTTTTTCGAACGAACTGAACTCCCCTGAAGGAAGCTCTGCTGAGCCACCGGTATCAACTTTTTCACCTTCCACAGCAGTACAATCTCTTTGCCCATCCGACCAAGAGTCTATGTGCTTCCACATTTCACCGACCCTCCCTTGCCTGCAAGCCATCCATGAAGTGCAATGGGCTGACAACATACTGAGCCCCCTTATTCAGTATTTGAGTGGGGATGCTGGCCCCTCTCCTGGTCAAAATCGAGATGCTGTTAAATGTATGGCCCATCATTACACCATTGAAGATGGTTTACTCTACCACTATGATGTTCTCGGTGACATTCAACCACTTTGTCAGTTAGTCGTGCCAGATTCGCTTAAGAAACATATCCTCTATGCATTTCACAATTCCCCTTAGCTGCACACCTCGGACGAACCAAAACTTACAATTGCATTTGACAGTGCTTCTTCTGGGTTGGAATGTATACCGACATTAAGAAATGGATAAAAACTTGCCTCGATTGTCGTAAAGCAAAACAAACATTGCAACACCACTCTGGCTACCTACACCCTCAACTATACGAGCAACCTTTTGATACTGTC
>JAODVM010209126.1:0-13481 GCA_025400095.1 Phenganax marumi
AAACGGCACCGCACACTTGCGTAAGTAGCGTACGCCAAGCGCCACAAGTGACATTTAGCACAGCTGATAGCGCAAGTTTGCGCCTGGCTTAATTAAGAAGTATCGCGTTAACGTGAGGAGTTATAACTTGAACAAGGTTAATTCGGGTCGTCCAAAAACAGCGAGAAAAACTGAAAACATTGAAGTTGTACGCCACACTATTGAATAAGCATATTGGATGTAATTAATACAAGCGAATATTGTAATTAATGCGACTTTTTTTAGCATTAAAAATTTAAAATGTAAATGAATTTGTGAATTCATAATGAAGCAAGAACAGCAGCAATAGAGATAAATGTAATGTTTTCAAAGTCTCTTCGGAGGATCTATACTAGGTAAAGTCCAGCCAAAATTTTAATATAAGTGCAACAAATAACGAACTTTCCGTACATAAACTCAAATAAAGAATACCGTTAGTCATTTGCGTGCGCAAGCTGCTATAGTGGCGCAAAAGTTGACTACCCCCCTCGATAGCAGAATTTACTATTCTCAAAATTTTTTATATTCTCAATAATTCAAGAGTTCAAACAATTCATAAATGTTAAAAATTACAGTTTTTAGAAAGAATTGGGGAATTGAGAGCAATTTCAAAATTGTTTTATTTTGATACACCCTGTATATCCATTATTATGCAAATGCGCAATGGCGATTTGCATGCCGTCATGCACGCTGCGTTACCATACAAAGGAAAATACCATTTCTATTATATATAAACCAAGCATGAGTATGGAATCTTCAACTGAAAAAAGGAGATATTCTTGCTCCGTTAATACACGAACAAATTTTTACAACGATTGACCTAGGATCATTAAAAAAGAAAACATTTTGAACACAGCTAATTTGTTTGCAAATTTATCTATTAGCTACAATCTCCTTAAAGATCAAACGAAACTACTGTTTATTTTCCTTCTTATTTTACAGAATCAACGAAATGCTCTCATAAATTTTCCTGCCAATGCGTTCCTGAAACGCCTTTATATCCTTGTGAAAGGTTCGAGGCCCGCAGTTGCAAAGAATACGAATGCCCTTCCGGGATGATGGCATGCTGCGCCTCGTAAGAAGATTCGTCTAAAATTGTAGTGAAGAAATATATTAAAATTTGAAGAAATTATTAATTGGGTTAATTTATTTCCCAGGAGAGTAGGCAATTCCTTATAGGTCAATGTACGTGACCGTAGCACTTGTGTCAAATATACTTTTTCTCCGTTTCCTCTAAAATTTGTGACTTTATCGATGTATGGATGAACCTAGTGTCCAGGCCCCAAGGGTCAGGGTCAAGGAATGGTTTGGTATTGTGTCGAATTCGTGTTGCACATGTATTGAAAAGCACATGAAAATGGCATTCCTTACTTTTTCACGCCACTTGCACTACCTACCAGCGTGCATTCAGAGGGCCCCTACAGGAATTTTTTTATTGGTTATATAGAAACTAGGTATGATTTCTAGCGTATCTGCGAAATTTTTTTTTGATTTGGTAAAATCGTTCGTATTTTATGGCCACTCAAAGTCGACAGCTGAAGGATCTTGTCCGTCGTGAAAAGAGCCTGGCTCTAGCTCATTTTTTGACGTCATGCAAGGTAGTCGGCATTTAGCTTTTATCGACCTGGATTGTTGTTTTGCTGTTTTCGGTCGGTGATTCTGTTTTGTATTAGCTCAAAGATGCTATAATGTATGACCATGCATGGAATTGATTTGGACGAGAGTTATCAAACTGATGAATCCGACATAAAGTTTATTCCAGTGGCGTCGCCAGACCTAGATAGGTGGGGGGGGGGGGGGCGAGACAAAGTGATGACGTCATGACTTCAACTAATAAATGTAAAAAACTAGCAAGTGTAAAGATGATTGGCAATTCTATACGTTAAATCCATTGTAAGCATTGGTTACAGCTACAAGCGCGGTTATTCCAGGTTATTTCCTTTGCGGACACGGATGTTTTAAAGCTTGTTCATTTTTAGCGTATCCCCTCCTTTTTTCCCCAACGAATTTGTGAAAATCTCGAAAGTGATATTCAGAACAACTGGGGGAGGGGGGGGGGGCGTGTACCCCCCAGTCCACTCCCTGGCGACGCCACTGGTTTATTCGGATGTTAACTTGAGTGATGAAGAGTACAATTCGGGCCAAGCATATTAAGCCCGATGAACCTTTGGCTGACGACGAGTGGCTACAAAACTACAGCACGCAAGAAAGAGAAGGGCTTGAGCTGCAAGAAAAGCTAGGGAGAAGACTGGATGGTTCTGTTGAAGTGAGCGAGTGGCAAGTACTTGGTAAACATCGATAAAGTCGTGTTTGTTTCCGATTATTGATATCAACATGCAAGGAAATTCTTTGACTTCTGCGTACAAACTTCAAATGTTTTTCTCCTTTTTTATCGCAGGTGCAATTGTGGGAACTGTGGCATAACCTTACTAAAGAGTAATAGGGAATGTTATTGTTGTTTTGAACTGGAATGACGCGAGGAAGCTAGGAATAGCACCGAAGTTGTACAGGATCTCAAAGCCAAAGTCATGCAAAATGCGAAGTGTGTAAAACAACACCACAGTGTGTAACACAATATCAGACTATAAGATGTTATTACTAATCGAAGCAGCTTGGTAAAATGCATGAATCTTTTCTGAATATTCAAAACAAAAGCTAGTTGTAAACTGACTCACCATCCGTCTATCTCTACGACTTTGCACGACCAGTTCACTTGAGGTTTTTCTCGCCTCAGCGTGTGTACTTGGATACACACAAATACGAAGTTCGTGGCTTCTTAAATTAGCTATTTTGAGCTGGTTTGACTTCGCTTGCCCAGGTAAAATTGAGAATCTACTCTCGTAAACTTCAGACTTAAAGTGCGCTGAAGAAAGAAAGGTATGAAGACATGTTTTGCCTGTATGAAGTCAACCCAAATATTCCTTCTCTTCGCTTCAGGTCGATCGTCGTTGTAATAAGGGATAGCTAGTGTGAAGACTTATACTCGAACTAAGAGACGATTTATTCGTGCAGTTGGCAGCTAAACAGCTATTAACCATCTTTTTACTTTTATAAAACGAGCGCAATATATGTAGAGTATATAGTAAATTTACATATGAACTGAAAGCACATTTCAATGAGTACCTTGCGTGATGTCACAAAATGTACTCGACCCAGACTTCTCGTAACGACGGACAAGGTCCATCGAAAAGCCTGTTTTTGCCAACTTTGAGTGGCCATAAAATACGAACGATTTTACCAAATCAAAAAATTTTTTCACAGATATGCTAGAAATCATACCTAATTTCAATATAGTGGATAAAGTAAATTCCTGTTGGGGCTCTTTAAGATAAACAGTGGTGGACCTGCATCAACTTATTTCCTAAATCGTTTTGATAGAAACATAATCTGTCCTTATTTACGTAGATTATCACTGTTTTGGGTAAAATAGTTGGCATTTTGTGTCCAAAATAATGCTCTGATATTCACCTATCACCTGCAAATTTGACGTATTTGGCCAATCTCACCACTTTATTTTGCTGTTTGTCATAGATACTGAATGGAACCTTCCAAATAGGTAGGTCATTGTAGGCATAATGGTGCTAAGTACATTTTAAACACGTTTTAACTAGGTCTGAAGAAAATCCTAGCTGTTTAGCCTTGGACTATGCAAAACCTCCAGTTCGTCCAAATTTGCACCATTTTGCAATCTTGCGCACTTGTCAGCAAATCAGCTTTGTTATGGTTTCCATCTAACCCATTTCGATTGTGTTATTACAAATTTTACCCTTTATTAAGGGTATGAAAATTGAAATATGAACTAATAATACGGTATGCAGCATTTTTCGACCCTGTGACATGTTTCTCACAAGTCATTTAAAACATTCCATATGAATCTCGCGTGGGCAAAATCGTAGGTGCATTTCTGAATATAGTTTCATTCACAAAATGCCAGCTATTTTATGCCAAAACAGTTGATAATCTACTTGCACAACTATATATTATACTTCTATCAAAGAGATTTAGGAAAAAAAAGCAATGTAGGTCCACTGCAGTTTATTTTAAGTTTTAGGCCACAAAGTCACTTTGGCCATGAGTATTGCATGATCATTTTCTTGTGAAATATCAGTGCTAGGCATTTCACACTTCCCAGAGACCAGTCCTAAAAGCACCATGTCTGAATCGTATAAGCACTTTAGAACAGCTAGAGCTTTTATGGTTGGCAGATAGCATTTTGGCAAAAGTATCATTTTGGGGTGCAGTCAGGCTTGGATCTTTTGCTTCGGATTGGGGTTTGAGCGGCATTACCAGATTGACCATCTGGTCAACTTGCTCTAAAACAATTGAAATTATCTTTCTTAAAATAAATGCATACAACCTCATATACAGGTCCTCAACTATTAAAAAAATGTCTAGCTTGAAATATGAAAGTCAGACAACAGAAGTCAATGAATAATCATAACCTTTTTTCAATACCTTGTTTCTGATAGTTATCTGTTGATCTTTTTCATTTGGCTGCTTTCTTTCAATCAACTTGGCAACAGTTGAGGTAGTTCCAAAGTTTAAACACAAACACAGAAATTCAATTCAACCTCATGGAGACCAGCTAATTCATCAAAATTGTTTACAGTCACCTTTATACCAAAACTACTCTTGCAGGCATTACTAGTAAAATTAGCTTCTAGAGCACAGAGCATTGAGAGTCATTATTGGTGTTTCTAGCTGGCGAAACACACCTGTAGGTATGAAGTAATGTTTGGCAACCGGTACGATTGGCAATGTCATGAACTTTGTCACTGATTGTGGTTCTGATCCCTGTAACGACACCTGATTTGAAGTAAAGTTGCAGCAAAAGACAAATCAGATGACAGCTTCCAGATTAAATCACATTTTGAATGCAAGAGTTCCTAATTAATAACAAGAACATTGTGGCACAGGTTTGTGAACAATTCCGGTGATGGTATTTCAACTTTGAAAATTTGTTATTTTCTTTATCATGACTTTGTGCCAAACCATTTATTGACTATTGGCTGTTGATGTGCTGGCAATATGGAAGAACTAGAAGTCTTACAATTTGAACTAGAATCGTTGCTTTATGCAAAAGTCCAGCAAAACTGCAAGAGTTTGCCATACCAATCAAGATGGACAAGGAACTATCAAGATAAATGAACTTTGGATCTTCAAACTCATCAAAACATATTTTGATTCAATGGTAAATGTAGAGGGCGAGTTGGTTGTAAAAGTTGCTCGCTTCAAACGTTTCATTGCGATTTTAAAATTCCATGATCAGGGCCAAGAAAATGAACAAGGAAATGAGCTTATAATACTGCGGATAGAAATCAAAGCACTTGAGGAAAAATAACAGGTTCAAATGGGTGATTTGATAAGAAAATTGGCTGTAGTTCAGGGCGGTAGTGTAGAAAGCACCAAACGCACAAGCGAAATTAAAACAGCTACACAATGTATGAAAATGCAAAATACGTCCATGCCATCAAATCGTTTGTTTTGACCCAAGTTCAAAATTTCATGACGAATTAGGGATGTGGATCAAGCAGATAAATTAGCATTTGTGTCACTGTCTGATCAAATGATTGAGGAATAGAACACCACTACAAAGAAACAGGAAGTGTAGACACAGGTATGCGCACAATTTCCCTTCATAGTAGTCTGTAAACTTACGTAGAAAAGCTACAAGACTTGTCTTTGCCAAAACGTAGGAAAATTTAGGCCATACACTATCACGAGAAGTCAGCTTCAGAACTTTATGAGAACTTTGCCACAATTTTTCATGAACCAAAGAAAACCTACAGCAATTTCTTTTGTACCCTCTTGATTTGCAAAAGAAGGTTGATTCTGCCAGTAAAGTCTGATTGTGAAGTACAGTATGATGAACAAGTGGTTCAAAAACACGTTCCTGAAGTGTTTTGCAAATTTAAGACCAATTCTGCAGTTGTCTGAATTTTCTGGTGATGTTCAATGCATTGCATCAATGAACTGGCGTCTCACCAAACAGAACATAGAAACAAACTTGTAGATGTGACATGGACATTGCGGAAAGTAATGAGCACATAAATGGCAAAAATGAGATTTTGACAGAATTTCATGATGTAAAATTAGATCTCGAAAAGGTGAAATAACTCACCCATAAAGGTGATCGGGAAGTTTGACCAAGTAATTGAAAAACTCAATGGGCATCACAAGTTGGTTTTTTAAGCCAAGCATGTGCAGAATGACAAATCAGCAGCAGCTGTCAACACTGTTTTACATGCGGTGGTTTTGGGCACATTGTATCAGTGTGTGAAAAATTCTAAAAGTTGCGGAAACAAGTACCAACAACCCGCCTGTAGAGACAGGGAATAGATCGGGAAGCAAAAGCTTTTCAGTGTACCCATTGTCTAAAGAGTGGACCCGTGCAAGATGACACAAGGCAAGAAAACGAAAAAAATACATGAATGACCAATTGTCCTGGCCATCAAAGAAAGACTTTGAAAAGCCTCATGAAGGTGGCTCTGGCTGACAATGAGATGGCGACTCCACTGCTGCTAACCATATCAGACATAAGGATAGGAAGTCTGATGTCAGTGAACAAAGGTTTGGGGGCTTTGTTGTTAGATTTCGTGAGGATAGTCAGGAGAAGACAGGTGATTGAAGTAATTGTGATGATTAATGTAAAGGAGGCCGAGTTTTAGGTGGTATATGCCGTGATGGAAGAGGTGGCTTTAGTCACAAACAAATAAAATGACAGTTTGACAGATACAGTAGAAGTGACGAAGTTATCAAGTCAGAGGAGAACTGAAATCATGGTAGACAATACAATTGAAGAAAGTGAAATGATTTGAATGAATCTGACAATGCAGTTGGTGAGAAAAGTTATGGATGGGTTGGATAATCTTTGACAACTGAAGCTGCAAATGAAGTTGTTTCAGTTCCAGAAGACCCAAAACAGCATGGCATCATGATTTACCCACAACTTGATGTCCCCCTTGCTGAACCAGGAAATCCTGAACACGAGAGCCCTATTCCTTATCTAAATATCTAAGGCCCCAACGCACATGACACCCACCTGAATGATTAGCATTGAACAATCCTGGCGAACATTTTGTAGTGTTCTCAACCTTACCACTATTCTAACTGCAATCCTGTCTTTGTAACCAGTGCAATTTCTACCTAAGCCCTCCTGTTTATCATCCTCCACAACAGATTCCTTTTCAATAGAAACCCCTTTCCTATCTATACAAATATCCTTTTCTTCCCCACCAAATCCCACAATTCCCTGGACACACACAGCCAATGCTGCCTCGCCTCATTTACTGAACAGTTTATTATTCTATACTTATTTTAGTATACTTTTAAAGAAAAAGGGCTCCATAACTATCATATTGTCTTATAGCTGAGCTATAGTATCTTAGGAACCTGTCAAGTACAGAGTGAGCTGTTTATGCCAGTGAAAGTTGTAGCAAACTGTGTGCTGAATAAAATTGGTAATTAATAAGAGGATCTGCTGTAGTTTATAAGTTCTAAGATACTTTTTCAGAGAGGACTCCATCATGAAGTACCATCTGTTCCTTACATTAGGCATCATGAGATGACACTTACTCTGGAGGGAGATTGTGTTAGATTGAGTTATTTTATATCAGTGTTATATTGCATCTTATATGTTTATGGGGTTAAACTCATAACACTATTGTCATAGAATGTAACCAATAGGAAAACAGCAATTTTAATGTTATTGAATAAGCACTATTGTGCATGACATACAGAGTATGGTAGAGAAATAGTAGAATCTTATCATTGAAAAAGTAAAATCAAAGAATACGAAGTCGGATACATGTATAAGAAAACCGTTTTAGCAACTATGAATAAAATTTTGGAGCACAAAACATTGCGAGTCATTATTGGCAATCCAAGCTGGAAAAACAACAGCCCATAGGTATAAGGTACCACATGCTGGTCAACAAAATCTCCGAAAGCTTTGCAATGTTATGCTGGCACTTTTCTTTTTTAGCGTTCATCCACTGACTACATATAAAAAAAAAGTCCGACTCCTGCAGCAATAGAAGTTCGTGCAACACTCAGATAAAGTTCCTTGCTACTTTCATATGACTCTACTACTTTATCAGAAGTGGCATTCTTTCCCTTTTGTTTTTCTGTGGAATATTTCAGGGTTCCTTTCTCTTTCATGAATTCAAATCATAAGGCTTGTATGATAGCTATACTGCAAAAGAGAAGCCTTTGTATGCTACATGGCTGGCTTAAAGGGTGAGCAATACTCAAAGTGGCCTGCTTGTGTAAGTGCTCCAGCATGAAGATCGTTTGCACCATCAGGTCTCACTCTTGTCGGCTGGTCACCACGAAGCAAAACATCAACAGTATCTAATGGGTATTAGATTACACTTGCACAAGTTTCTTACAACAGCTGAAAAGCCTGTTTGCAAATGGTTTTAGAATCGAAAATTTAACCTCACAAAGTCAGCAAATTTTTTATAACATTGTATAATGTGCGAGAAAAATAACCACTTTTGAGTTGAAAATGACTATTTCTCCCACCTAGTACAATATACGAAATTTCTAAACTTCACAGAGCTATAGTTTTTGCATTTTGAGACATTTGGCAACCAAGCTTTTTAGCTTTACAAAAGATTATGTTAGTCTTGCCTAGATATAAATTTCATCTGTTGTTGGAAATATTCATTAGTGTAATCAAAAATTAGAAATGTTTTACTAAAACACTCTGCAAAATAACTACCTCATCCAGTTATTCCAATCAGGATCTAATTCACCAAGGCTCGGTGGTATAAAGACACAGTTCATCTAGCTATAGTTAGGTGTGAACACCAATTTTAGAGTAACTACCTTTTAGCTGTAAAGTCAGTGCTGGATTATCTAGGGGGCAAAAGGGGCATTTGCTCGCGGCCCTAGATTTCCACCGGCCCAAAAAATGGAATAAATAATAATTTATTATTTATACTATGCCTTCAAAAGTTTCTGATATGTAATCACCAAATAATTAAACTCTTTGCTAAAGGAGCCTTACCTACTCAGTGTTTACATTAAGTAATATATGCAATGTAATATTGGAACGTCTACACAGCTCAAGCATGCATTTCAGAAGAATTGGACTTTTTCACCACCACGAGCGAATATGCTTTTTTGGTTCGGCCCATAAGAAAGTTTTACCCCTGGCCCTGCTAAGGTTAATCCGGCACTGTGTAAAGTTGCTCTTAGAACGTAGTCAACAGCTTGGTACAACCGTTTCCTGAAGTTACTAGCAAAGGAATTAGTAGGGAAATTCTGCTTTGGTGTTTTATAATTGTTTGGAAGTTTAGAATTTAAGTTGTAAGGAAACTGTATTATTTTATGTCTTCTTATTTGTGCGGATAGCAAAGCGCTGCATCACAACTCATAGCCAGTATTTATTATATCTGTGAAACTCACAAGATGGCTGTCTTATATACAGTTTTACCTGGCATAATTATAATAATCATAAATAAGATAATTAACATATCTTGTTACAGAAGACTTGGATAGATGCATTTGATATCTAGGCCGCAGCTCTCGAACTTGAGAAGAAATCTAAAGGAGAGCAGCTAGAAACAATGCTCCACTGTCTGGGGCCATCGGTCATGAGTATCACTTCATATTACTTCTACTACCACATGAAGTGATTTCTACGGAACCCCTCAGGGTTAGATCAATACGTAAACAATGAGATCATAGCACTTGTACAAAAGAATATTCCTATTAAAAAGATTTATGAGAAAAAATTCAAACAAACTCATGAAAGAATAGACTACTTCAGGAATCACCATGATAAGACAAAGATCAAAAACGTTCACTACATATTTCCAAAAAATCCAAAATATCAAAACTATGGAATCACAGGGATCAGCTATGAAGAACTAAACAAAGTCATTAATAATTCATCTGACAATTGGAAGAAATTCATCCAGCAAAGTTCTGATGAACTCACAGAAATTGGACCGAAAGTAGTTTAACAAGCGATTGAACGTTACGTCTACTCCATTCTAGGGGCTCAAGCTAAAACTCGCTGGGCTGTTGTGGATTCGAGGGCCAAGCCCACCCAGACTCAAGAAGTATTTAATAAAATTGTACAAGACACGATAATACAAAACTACCAAACCATAACTATTTCAAATATGAGGCAAACTAAACAGGATACCAATGCTGTGTTCAATATGGTCATCAGTCCTGGAGTAATTTTGATTCCAAGTAGTTTGATTTTCTTAGAAAACCCTATAGAAGGAATCAACATGATAACCATTGCAACAGCAAATATGAAATTTGGACAAAAAAACAAAAAAAAAGTCAACTACACACCTGTCAAAAAAACCAAACCAAAAGTCAAACAAACTCCAAGTAAATCCGAACAAATTCCAAACACAACTAAAACCCAAACGAATTCTGGTGTGATCATAGGTGCCGCAATGATATTTGGGATTCTCATTGCAAAATATAATATAAATAAATGGCATTACACTACGGATAGTAAGAAAATTCAAACAAACAACAGGTAGAGACTCCCGCTATCATAAGGACTTATTTGTATAACTTCTCCTACAAAAGTTCACCTAAAAAATGGTGTAATCCAGATGGTCTACAGATCTATAACTTTGTCATCAACTGGCTACAGTCCTTCCGAAGTTATGTTGAATCGGAAAATTAGAACGACGCTTCCAACGTTGCCAAAGAACTTTGGGCTTCAAATATATGATGAACATAATGTAGGGAGAAATGATGAAGCAAGCCAGAAAAACGATGAGTACTATCATGACAGAAGACATTCCGTCCGATCTCTATCTGCATTGGAAGGGGGTGATCAAGTTCAAGATAGAACGGAAAAAGATGAAAAGTGGAGTGCATCGAGCATTGTTCATACAGCCAACACATCGAGATCATAAAATGTTTAAACTGAAACGGGCATTCTTTGACGAAACAGAAGACATCTACTTCGCGCTCCAAGAGACAAAGAGAAAGAAAATAGTACAAAGAATGAGAATGTAACTCAAAACCAACCACAGCCTACAGCTCCGCCCGATCAGAACCCTGTCAGTTCACCAGCACATGAACCGAGAATGCCAAGAATAAATGATGACAATCCTGAAGGAACTAGAACAAGATCTGGGATGCTAAGTAAACCTTCAGATAGATTACAATTTTAAAATAGTTGACAGTCCAACAAAATGACAGACAGTCCAAAAAATAATCTTAATTATTAACTATAATTGGCCTTGGAAGTTTAAGGGATGTTTTCTCCTCGAAGAAAAGGGAAGATGTAAGAAGTTGAACAAATAGTCTAGGGTTAGCTGTATGTAAATTAGCATAAGTAAATAAAAGGGGCCAGAGGCTGCCTGCTCTCTGGTGGTTATATCTGTATTCATTACATGTACTTTGTTCATTAGACATGTTTGATGTTGACTTGGAGAAAGATTTTTCAAAATCAATTTTTAAAGTTTTTGCAGGTGGTGATTTAGATTGGTCGCATGATGCTTGCTTTGAGTTCATTGTCTTTATTACTATAGGTTTTTTGTTTTTATCCAAAATTATCAATTTTTGAGATTTTGTACACTGGGCATGGTGATAGTTGACCCCTCTTTTTTACCATATCTATATAAATTTTCAACATATCTGGTGATATTTTTATCTAAGTAGATTGTGATAATTTTCGCAGTGGAGTCATCGCAATCAAATTCGTCTAATTTTTCTTTAAAGTTGTCCACATGTGTTTTTATACTTTTTGGTGACTGTCATTTTCTCATTTAATATTTTAATAGCATCAAACATTTGTATTTGAAACTGTTTTCATATTTTGTCCAACTCCTTTTGATTAATTTAGTTGATTATGGCTCTCACTTTAGGGTTCTTATTTTTATAAAAAAAAATCAATTTTTGAGATTTGGAACACCTCCCTCGCAGGGGGTAACAGGTGGAAATGAGTTATGTAAATTTTGATTTATGTTCACTGGGTTCTCTACTATAGGATTTTGATATTCTCATTAGTCATAGAAACAAGAAAACGCAGTACCGGAAGTGGATGAGAAATAGCCCAGGAAGGCTGGGAACACTAGTGCGGGGTGTCATGTGACCTACAGGTGTGTTGCCTGTGCAAACGCCATGTTGGCTCAGACTTACCGAGCCAGTATGTGGAAGAAGGCGCTATCCAGACAAGTGAGTAAAGGAAAATTGCCCGCCCACCTCCCCTGTAGGCCAACATTGTCTTGCCTCTTTTTCTGTTGTTCCAGCTCGACCATTCACGGATTTTATGCCCATAACTTAGTCCCTACATGTGTGGCTGAATACTAATAAGGCCTAATGACAATGCGTTAGTTTTTGCAAAAAGTATAAAATTACTAAAAGTAGGCGTGGCTTAAATTTGATTGATGGGTAGTGAATGACATCATTGGGCATGCTTATCTATATGTGTATCTATATCTATATATACTTCTGTTCTGGTGGCCATGTTTACCACAAGGGACTTCAAATCTCGGCACATTCCTTCAAACTCGCTCATTATCCGATAACTGACCGGGTTCTCACCAAACAGTTAACTCCCGCAAAATCTATATTCAGACAATGCGCACCTCGTGCTGCTTGAAATTCAAAAAAACAGAAGCAGAACTCTTGCGTACAACTAGACTCATGGCCATTTTCTGGAACAAAACATGTGCAGTGCAGTGGCCCAGCCAGTCGGCTAGCTTCCTTTGGTCGCAAAGCACTATGATTTCAGTCGTCGACGTGATGTCGTGTATAGCAAGAACACAGCTCGAGGCTTGACAATTTTTGAGGACCAACAGCAACAGAGATGGATTCAGCGCATCCCAAGTGGGTTTTGTGGTTGCAGGCCGATAGCAACGTGTATGGTTCAATTCTTCTTTGCAAGACTGCAAGACTATTTGAGCTGTGTTCTGTTGACCCGTTGTTGTGAGCAGGCAGAATGCTGGCAATAGCATCACGCATAAAGTTGGGGTTCTTTCAAAGCAATCAGAGATGCGATAAATATAACTTTACATTTTGCCTTCACACGGGGTCAGTGAGCAGGATCCTCACCTTTGAACCAAACGGGACGCTCACTCCTGCGTTCGGTCAAACCTGGTTGTTCTCTTTGAGTGATCTCCACCGAAGGAGACTCCGCCGGACAAGTATTTATATAACTGTGTATGTGTTTTGATTGAGATTCTTCAAACCAATCCTGCTGGACAAGTTGAGTCAGTTTTGGACCTGGGAGAAATCGTTTCCTTGCGTCAGTCTTGTTGAGCTACAGCATGGGCCCCAATGAGCCACATATCCCAAGCTACCGATGAAAGTGGCAGTGGGCCACCAACACTTAGCACTCCAACCTAATAGCGATATGGCCTCCAACCTAGTAGGAATGGCCTCCAACCTAATAGCGATATGGCCTCCAACCTAGTAGGAATGGCCTCCAACCTAATAGCGATATGGCCTCCACCTATACTTGCGATGGCTCG
>JAODVM010209236.1:0-13479 GCA_025400095.1 Phenganax marumi
CCGGAATCTTTAAAATGAGGAACGGAAAAAGCCGGAATCTTTAAAATGAGGAACGGAAAAAGCCGGAATCTTTAAAATGAGGAACGGAAAAAGCCGGAATCTTTAAAATGAGGAACGGAAAAAGCCGGAATCTTTAAAATGAGGAACGGAAAAAGCCGGAATCTTTAAAACAAGGAACGAGAAAAACCGGAATCTTTAAAATGAGTAACGGCAAAAGCCGGAATCTTTAAAACAAGGAACGGAAAAAGCCGTAATCTTTAAAATGAGGAACGGAAAAAGCTGGAATCTTTAAAATAAGGAACGGAAAAAGCCGGAATCTTTAAAACAAGGAATGGAAAAAGCTGGAGTCTTTAAAACAAGGGACGAGAACGGAATAAGCTAGGGGAGTTTACAAATAAAATTCGCAACTCCTACTTCAAGAAAACTGTGGCGTTTGGGAGTTATTTAATACAACTACGAGGCGCGCCACTTTGACTCAATTGTAGCTACCTAGGCAATTATGTTATATAAAAATGATTAAAACTGTTTAAAAAGCACTAGAAACTCGCATATGTTGATGAAAAATATTCTATTGCATTCGCTTTTGATAATTTTTTTATACGGAGAAGGTAAATTAAATAAAATTTAGATTTTGCAGTTCAGTTGACGATGTTGTTTATGATATTGTTTTTGTTTGACCGGAAGTAATGTTACGGAAAACTCAAAAACTTTGCAATGAAAACCCCGCTGGGATAAAAAAATTCCCGCCAAAATTTTCATTTGAAGCTCATGGACAAGATGGCGTCTGCCTTCAAAATTCCCAAGCTAGTTGTCAAGACGAAGAGTACCGCCGTTTTACCTAAGTTTGACTGGAATTTGTTTCGAAAGGAAAAGAAGCTAGGTAGTGGCAGTTTTGGGTCAGTTTACTTGGGTGAATATGATTTTGAATCTTTTTCGCACTTGCTGCCAGTCTGCGCCCAAGATATCATGGGCGGTTTAGAATACCTTCAAGGTAAGAATATTGCTCACAGGGACCTTAAACTCGGGAACATTTTAGTAAGCAACCAACATTATTGTGACCAGTCTACTGGTGAATTAGATATATCAAATGCCTTTGTGGAATGTCCGATAGTATGCAAACTGGCAGACTTTGGTCTGAGCAGATCTCACGTAATGCAAACCAAGACTGTTCTTCAGTCTAAAACAGATTCGATCAATTGCGGAACTCCCTCTTACATGGCTCCCGAAATTCACCTGAGCAAAATGGTTGAAGCAAGTCAGGAGGATTTAAAGAAAACAGACATTTGGTCTCTGGGGTTGGTGATGTACACATTAGTGAACCCAAATGTTCCTGGACCTTACTATGTTGAATTTGGAGAATCAGGTATGTAAGCATAAAATCAACAAGAAAGCTGATGAAATATGTGGGAGTATATGGTGGAACCAACTAAGTGTTGTGTTATTAAAATAAGTGAATAATTTATAACTTAATCTTAGCTTGTAATTATAGAATTTGTACTTAAAAACATCCTTCAAATGATTATATCATAGCAAGTGCAAAAAATTTCAATAATTTGAATAACTTCCTTACGACTAGAGCCTCTCAGCCTCACTTCCATGCAGTTGTGACATTATTATTGGAAGAGTATATTAGATGCATTCCTTTCTTTTCTTTTTAGCCCTCACAAGACGTCGTTGTTCGGCGTTCTTTTTTTTATAATTTTCGTACTGATTAGTCTCTTAATTTCTTTCTTCTTTTTGTTTGCCTTTGAGCTGCAGTGAGTGGCATTGTGATTTTTACCCAATGGAAAATGAAACTGTATGTGCTGCAAGTTTCAATAATGCAAACTTTTTAGCATTTTCGATTGACAGCAATGTACCTCGACAGGCAAGGATTTCATGTAATTCAAATACAATGACTTGCATTGAAACTTGACTGATTTAAACCCATACATAAACGGCAACTGACGTTACATGATTACAACGGTTCAACTAATGATTTTAGTTGTGTTTAATTGATAATCTAACTTTGAATACGTCTTATACGATTTTTATACTTCTAATACCGCTTGAAGTTGAAATCGAACTGCTTTATAACATTTAAACTAAAATCCCAAATCCTTTAATTTTCCCCTACAAAAATTCCAATTTTTTTTTGCCGCGTTTACGTATGTCTTGCAATTGCCCAAAGACGCTTTTTGTAGTGATATAAAATAAATTATTTTCCTTGTAATTTCAACCAAGTTACCATTGTATATGTATAGGTATTGTCACTGATGCAGCGCTACATGATCTATTGAAACGCGAAGTATTGCCAAAACACGACTCAAAATACGAAGCACAACGAAAGACTCAATGGAGCAAAATAGAAGTAATCTTTAATCAATGCTGCAAATTTAACCCTACTAACAGACAAACTGCTACGCAAGTACTGGAATCACTTAAAGAACGTAAGTATTTTACTACTCTTTTGAGAGGTGATATAGTTTTTTTGTTATTATTTGTTCCGTTATTCTGTTTTGGAGTGTACTTCGAACAAGTAGCAACTAACCTACATGTATTAGCAATTTTTCCACGAGTTGCATGTTTTGTAGTAGTCAGTTTTTCATATTTTTTGACGTTATTTTTCATTCAGCAAATTCACAAGAGGGCCGCAAATTCGCAGAAGGACTTTTGACGTCTAACCCTGTGGAGAAAGGCGAGTTTATGATTTATCTCCAAATCATAATTTGCCTCAAATACGTAATCAAAATAATGCAATCGTAATCTTTAAGGCAAGTTACACGTTACATATATGAGTTTATTTTCATTCATTCTCTTTCATATTAAATAAAAGCTAAAGATGCGGAACTCTTTACTCAATGGGATGAAGGTGAGTTTATCTTCATGAGATAATTTACCTTCAATAAATAATCTGAAATTTGAATTATATCGTCGCAATATTTGCTTTATTGCGTTTATTTTTTAAGAAAAAGCTAACAAAGAAAATGATAAAGACACACAAGAACTTTTTAGTACCGAAGATGTAGGTTTCATAAACAATAATACTAGATCAAATAGTCTTGGCTTCATTTCATAAACGACAACATTAGATCAACTGCTCTTAGTTTCACATTATATTTTTCCAATTTTGATAGATCAACAAAACAAACAAAAGTGGTGGTGATGACGCAGAATGTATAAAAGGTGTGGCATTTCATGATGTTGATTAAATTAAATATTTACAATTAAAGTAGTCACACTTTGAAGCATTCCTCCGCTAGTTTCTACCTAGAAGACTATACATCTTTCAATCTTCTGTCTCAGGAATACGGAGAATCTTTACTTTGGGAAGTTACGTACCATCGTCCTAAACACTGCTTACACATATTTTCACATACTTAGATCTACGTCTAATGTATTAGCTGCTAACGTACTGTTTATTCAAATGTAGAAACTGACGATAAAAGAAGCAAACTTGTCAGTGACAATAACTATGTAGCAGACATATTTTCTAATACGTCGAAAGATGATGCGGGAAATTCATATCTATTCAATATTCCTGAAGTTCTGGAGTTGACGAAAGAAAATGCCTGCTTAACAGCCGACATCAATCAATTCAGAACGGTACGTTGTTTAATGAAATGGAGGTAAATCATAAAAAACAATAATCACAAAAAACTAAACTTTTAATTTACAGGATAGCAAAAGGAACATTCATCAGTCACAAAGCACCAGTTTGGGAAAAATTACCCAAGGTAATACAGATTTTAGTCTGTCTGATGAATGCTATGGTTAAAGCAGAACGAGAAAATTCAATCTACATGTATAGTTCAATTTCACAGATAATAGTTTACAATAAGGACCAGAAAATTCATGCTAGTGGGCCAATAAAAACCTATATATTATTTGATGAGACAGTCATGCAGAAACATGCAGTCTAGGCTAATCTAGATATTGTGCTCAGATTACAGAAGTGCATTACATTACATGAGAGCACGAAATTATACCTTGCCCACTCTTGTTTCTCGCCGTCATGAAATATCTACTACACACTCGCATGTTATTTTGCAAAACAGTCAGGGTTTGAAGTTTAAATCATAAAGGAAAGAGCTTTATTATGTTTTACTAACAAGATAATGTATACATTATGATTGAATAAAGAGGTACCAAGATAGAATTTTTTCTAAATTTTGCCTTTTATATAGACAAAGGTAGAAGAGAAAATATTGAAGAAGAAATTCCAACCCATGTCTAATGCAAAAACAAAGATACTGGTCTACCCATACACACTGTGAATCTGATGGAGAACAACGCAGTGTTAATCAAAGCAGCGGTAAAAACCTAAAAAAATATTTAACAATTGTGTATAGCATTGATAGCGTTATTATTTGTGAAATGTCTTACATGTACTAACATATATGTTGCAGAGCCAGTTGATAAGAGTAACTCTGCAAATACTGAAGATAAGTCGCTAACAGATAATGGATCTTCAAGGTATGTGTATCTTTCACCAGGAAGTTGATCTTATGTGTTACTATGGGCGGAGTGAGCGTTGGTTTGTATCGTCTATCATGTATTTTTTTCACAATTTTCTATATTAATTCTTCAGTGATGAAGGATTACAAGTTGATGCCATCAAACCTCTTTGTCTACCATACAAGCAAGACGCTATGACCCCAGTTTTCTCATGGAAAAAAGTAGCGTACACAAAAGAAGAACTTGTTTCAATCCTTTTGGGTTCATACAAACCAGAGCAATTGTGTTTATCTCCACCAATAAACGTTGCCCATAACATCTCATTCTTAATGGATATGAAATCTTTCTCACATGCGGATGACATTAAATGTGACGAGATGGGTGTCTGGGAACATAAAGGATCTCCAAAAGATTATATTTGTGTTCAGAACGACTCCAGAGGCACAAAAAAATTGTTCCAGCTGATAAGAAAAGCATGACAAAACCAACAGAAGATATGTACACATTACGACGAACGTACTACAAGAATTCTTCTGATATTACTATCCGCAAGACCATATCTAAACTATTTGGTAAGTCGATTCAATGTATGTACTTTAAAAGGCTTCAGGTGGTTTATTCAATTGGTACGATTAAGGAAATGGCGTGAAAAACTTTCTTTAAATTATTTGCTCTTGTATTATGCAACTTAAACCATTGCAACGGTACTGGCGACAATAGTCGCAGCAAAATCCAGGGTAAATGGGCCTTAAGGCTTTCTCTGAAGTGAACGTTTCATTTTATAGATAGTTGTGGTAATCAAGTTCCTCTAACGCTTGTACAGTATCTGTTCCTTGGCTCAGAACATGAAATAAAACATCTAAAGCCCCACGGAAATGCAAAATTCAAACCTTCATACACTCGACTTCTACCAAGCACAAGAGAAAAGATGAAAAATTCTGTGTTTCAAAAAGGAAAAACGGTGAAGGAAGCCCTAGATGAAGTATATCGCTCGTCTGGAGATGTTACTATGGCAAGATCATTTGGTGAACTACCCAACGCCAGGCACTCTGCAAAGCAATATTCTGAAGGCCATTCTTTGTCTGGTAATGAAAGTGAAACAGTACAAAACAGCAAGAACGTCAATGTGAATAGCATATGGACACTTTTAGAACGTGCAAAAAGGGACGAAGAACTCTCTAATGACGCAGTATTTATACGTGAATGCTCCATTCATCCAGATTTCTTTGTTGTTATTGCCAATGACAAACAACTGAGCGAACTTGCTCAATTTTGTACACACCCAATGGAGTACAGTGTCCTTGGGATTGATCCAACGTTCAATATATTTGATCGGAACATCAGCCTCACTGTTACCACTTACAGAAATCTCAAGTTAGAAAATCCTAAAACTGAAAAAGCGCCCGTGTTTGTCGGACCATTACTTATGCATCAAAGAAAGGACTGGCAGACATATTCAAAGTTTGCACATTCACTAATAACCCTCAAACCAGAATTAGAAGGTGTCCTTGCTGTTGGAACCGATGGTGAAAAAGCTCTTATCGACAGTTTTAAACGAAACATGCGTTTTGCTGTATTTCTAAGATGTTTCTTGCATTTCAAAAGATAACATCGAAAGACAACTAGTAAGCAGAGGCATCACTGGCGAAACCAAGAAGCTTTTCGTATCTGAAGTATTCAGCAAGCAAGAAGGATCTGTTAAATTTTTCGGACTCGTCGATTGCGAGACAGAGGAGGAATTTCACTCAAACCTTCAAAGGCTGAAGATTAGCTGGGAAGAGAGAGAGAAAGAGCATGGTAACAGTACCCCCCAATGCATGTTTTTCGAATGGTTTCTGCAAGAAAAGGTAAACTTTTGTGTATTTATCGAATTCGCTAACTGCCAAAATTCGTGATTACTGCGTAAATCTGGAGCCAATTACAAAGGTTGTTTAGTAATATAAGGGCCCATTGTAAACGTCCTATATGTTCACCTTATTAAGTCGCCTTCAGTTCAATGCATAGCGAGTTTGACGCCTGCAAACCGTTGACATTTACATGTTTTATTTACAACTGCTTCTTTATGTCAGGCACCTGATATGAAGGAGTCTATGTTGAAACCTGTCCGAAGAGAAGCGGGACTTGGAGACCCTCCCGAAAATTATACAAATAACGATCCTGAGTCAGCGAACTTCATCATCAAGCACGGGCTTAATTTCAATGCAGAAAAGCCACACGAGTTCATTGATAAGATCAAGAACATCATCGAGACCCAGCAACGAAATGAGAATCGAGCAGTATTTGGCAAGGGAATGTATTGAGTGCAACCGGGTTTTAAACATTTCACCATGGACGAAATGGAGAGAAGTCGTTTAAGCCACGCTCAAATTACTAAAAAGTTGTTGGAATTTAAGAACGCCATGATGAATGACAAGAGAGACGTTACAAATTTAGATCAAGCTAACTGCGAAAAAAAGCAACGAAAGTCATCAATGAGTATCAGCGCAAAAGGCAGTGGAATATCTACGGTGCCATTGCCAATCATTGAAGCCATGTTCGAGAAAGCTTCCAACTTGCTGGCATCAGATGGAAATGTTATCCCAAAGCCTGGGGCCCATAATGGATCGTATATAGTCGCAGGGGCGTCCAACAAAGTGCACAGTGTTACTCCCGAGAAAGGTGGCTGTCTATCCTGCAATAGTACATGTATCAATAGTTCTACGAAAATCTGCAAACACGTACTGGCCGTTGCACAGTCTAGAGGCAAGCTCGACGAATTCGTTGCGTGGATTAAGCAATGAAAGAAGCAGCCGGTCATGATGGATATGGTGGAGGATAGAGGGCCTAAAAACGCCGAGAGAATACCATCAAAGCGAAAGCGATCAAATGCAAAAAAACCGCCGGTAATGAATATGTTGACTTGCTGGGCAATGATGATGAAATCGCCAGTGCAGAAAGGAATAGTCAGCGACAACTCTTCACATTTCCATCAAACACGCCAGTTACTGTCACCCCGCAACAACAGCAGGTTCCTTCTGCCTCCTCTCTTGGTGAAAGATCACAAATCTCCTTGAGCCATTATCCTTCAATGGCATCCGGGTTCCCTATTCCACCAACGTTCAAGAGCTATAGTTCACCTACAATTCCTCACACCTTTAATCAGTTTCAAACCACCTCTTCTGTCGTACCATCTCTGGCCAGATATTCCGTAGGTACAGTGCCCACACAAAATGCGACAAATCTTATGGAGCAACCAGCTTTTCTGCCAAAAAGCTTTTTCTTTCTCAAATGGGTTCAAGGAACGAGAGTTTCGAAGTGTTATGGATGCAATGGAACAATTCAGAATCCGCCTTTACAAAGTCCAGATGATACGTGAATACAGAGACAGAAACTCCGGGCAACTGCAAAGAAGTACAACCCAACAAAATGTTCACTTTCATCTTCGCAAGGAATGCATTATGATGAAATGCCCTGGTTTCTCGTTGGAGGTTCTGAAAGTTGGTCCGGAGTTCTTGCCTTATCTTCATCAAGAGCATTTGCAGCAGTTAGCGGTTAGTTTTGGCTTGAACCTCATTAACAGTTAATGTTAGTCATTACATGCACGAACTTGTTGTCCGTTGGGTAAAAGCAAAAATTTTGGGTCAGATGTGGTAAATGAAGTTTGTTTAATTTTTAACTGAAGACAACCGGTGACACTGTTATTTCCTAACCAAGCATGTACATTTTCAACTGTTTTCGAGTGCTTCGTAAATCATAACCTTTACTTTTCAACAATCCAAGACTATAAAATTTTTCTAAAGTTAATGGCTAGATTTTCATCTGTATAATGTAAAAATTTTTATAATCATCTTCTACCGTTATGAATCAAATAAACACCGCGGCGTTTACTTGATTTTTGGCGCTTTTTGGGGCGTTTATTACAAATTTTGTAGCAACAACTGTGAATATATCGCTTATATAAAGTTATCCAAACAAAATTTGACATTCTACATGTAAAGAATAAAATTCATAACAGCTTAGTCATTAATACTTTGAATAAAAGCCGCAATGATAAGAAAGAGTGTGGCTTTTCTTCAATGTAGGCGTATATTTGAGTAATTACGGTATATCTAGGGAAAACATTGCCTATAGAAAAGCAAGATTTCAATGTAAGAATATAGATATAATTCAGGTTATGTTATTGGGTAAAAGTTTAACTAAGGTATTGTAATTTTTTTGTAAACTTATTGATATTACTGGTATTTTAGTCACAAATGTACAATTTCGTGAAGATGTTTAATACGTGAATGATATTATGAATTTTGGTATGGTTGTTATAAAAATGTTTCATATCAGTTGTATTCGAATATGAGAATTGGCAGCATGCAAGGCTATGTTATACGAGGCAATTTCCTCTTGCAAGTTGCAATGCACTGCTCCTGAGTCAGATTTCCATTACTTTACGATTTTCATAACGTAACATGCTAAACGATAACATAAATGTAAATTGAGGGCAGCTCATATTCGTCCTTTTCAACAAATACTTTGTTAATAACATGCGTCTGCAACAAATGTGCATTGCAATTTTCATGAAAAAATTGCCACGTGTAGCGTGGCCTTTATAAAAAGAACTTCAGTACTGTTGTTTGCTGTTGCTTTTTGTCCCAGAAACCACAAATTAAATACATATCTGTGGCTTTTCTCGTTCCTTGTTTTAAAGACTCTGGCTTTTTCCGTTCCTTGTTTTAAAGATTCCGGCTTTTTCCGTTCCTCATTTTAAAGATTCCAGCCTTTTCCGTTCCTCATTTTAAAGATTCCGGCTTTTTCCATTCTTTGTTTTAAAGATTCCGACTTTTCTCGTTCCTTGTTTTAAAGATTCCGGCTGTTTTAAAGATTCCAGCTTTTTCCGTTCCTCATTTTAAAGATTCCGGCTTTTTCCGTTCTTTGTTTTAAAGATTCCGTCTTTTCTCGTTCCTTGTTTTAAAGATTCCGGCTTTTTCTGTTCCTTGTTTTAAAGATTCCGGCTTTTTCCGTTCCTTGTTTTAAAGATTTCGGCTTTTCTCGTTCCTTGTTTTAGCGTTCCTCATTTCCTTCCCCGCTCCCTTCCTCGATTCCCCATTCCTGGTTTTAAATATAGCCTTTTAATTTTAATTACTTCAATTATCAAAATCAAGATCCAATATCTAATAATTTTAGCAGGCAAAATGATACGCCCTGAATCGCCCAAATTTGATGAGTAAATATGAATAAACAAGAGCTGAAAAGGCCGTTTCCAACGATCTACAGCCTCTAAATTTTAAAATTTTCCCGATTGGCGCCAACCATTGTAGCGCCTCGTGGCCTCAGTATAGCATGACCGGTCAATCTTAGCTGGCTAGGTCACTGGAAATTGGATGACACAAAAAAGGTGCCTTTCATAGCTGCCCCCGCCGCTAAAGGTTGCTTCCGGCGCCCCTGTCAAAAATCACTGGAAAAAGGTTCAAACATAAGTAGAAAACAAAAACACAAGACACTTTTACACGATACAAACGTATTGTGAAGACATAAATTTAGCAAATCTTATGTCAATAACCGAGCAGACCAAGTACAAATGGAGCTTGTAGACATGAGTAAATACAAGCACAAAAACGAAGGTTACAACTGGATTCTCACATCTGTGGAAGTATTGTCCAGGTTTGGATTTGCTACTCCTGTGTATCGAAAAGACACTCAAAACATGACAAAAGCTGTAAATCAATTATTAAATAAATTCAAAGATCGATTCGGAAAATACCCCAATGTAGTTCAATTTGATGAAGGTAAAGATGTTTACAACGTTGGTGTCAAAACCTACTTGCAAAATATAAGATTGAGTACTTTTCTTCTACATATTCTGAGAGAAAAGCAGCCATTGTTGAAAGATTCAATCGAACATTAAAAACAATCATGTCCACTGTCGAAAGATTCAATCGAACATTAAAAACAATCATGTCAAAATATTTTTATTCCAAAGGTACTCATGATTGGTTGCATGTTTTAGATAAACTTGTATATAATTACAACAACATGAAACACAGTGCAATTCTTATAAAACCTATTGATGTTAACAAGTCCAATGAAGATCAAGTGTGGAATACTTTATATGATCGTTGGACTGGTGAATTTCCTTTACCAAAGTTTAGAATTGGGGACCAGGTTAGAGTGAGCAAATATAAACATGTATTTGAAAAAGGGTATGAAGCAAATTTCACCAAAGAAATATTTAAAATTAGCGAAGTCTTTAGAGGTGATCCAAACATGTATGAAATTGGGGAAGAAGACAATGAGCCAATTATTGGGAAATTTTATGAACAAGAATTATGAGCTGTAGATAAGTAAGACAATGTTTACAGAATTGAGGAAATACTCAAAACCAAAGGTGATAAACTATTTGTAAAATGGTTGGGATGTGACAACAAATACAATTCATGGATTGAGAAAAGTGACATACAACCTTTAACTTCAATTTTTTATTACATAAATGGTAAATGAACCAATTCCATGTGATGAATCAAGTGATAATGAATATTACCCTTCAGATATAGAAAGTGAATATGGTGGTTCAGAGTACTGGATAGATTCTGATGAATCCAATACAGAAACTTAATAATTTTAATAATTAATAAATGGCAGAGTTTAAAGATTATGATGAAGACCGCCGTTGGCAATAACAAGAAGAAATAGAAATGACAGGTCGAGATGATGATTATTTTGAAGATGCGGTTGACTATCCAGTTGAAACTTCTTTTACAGAGGGAAGTATAAATTTGGAAAATATACCAGATATTAAAAAAGATGTAGCGAGTCATTTAAGAGCATTTACAGCCGATAAAAAAGATTTAATAAAAAATAAGATGGGGTTGAATGTTAGTAAGAAAGCTGGACCAAACTCTAAACGTTTAATAGAAAATTTTAATGTTAGACTAGGTAAAAATAGAAAACTTATAGGAGCTTCATTTGAAAGAAGAAATATACTTAAATTTGTGGATGGAAAACTAAAATATTCAACTGATAAAAGTTTGGCAAAAGATATTGATGAGTGTAGAGAACTACATGATAAAGTAAAGGAGGAGAATAGCTAAACATTTTCATAGAAGTTGAATTTATATTCCTAGACGTGGTTTTAAATCATCAAATCCTCCAAGTAGTTATGCCCAGCAACCTTCAAAATGTTGTATCCAAGAGTATTCCAGAAGTTTTACCCAGGTACCTTCAAGAAGTTATGTCCAAGAGCATTCAAGAAGTTATGTCTAGCCTCGTACATTTACACCATATGAAGAAAATCAATATACTTTGATGACGTTACTCAACAAATTGAATTTCTTACAGAAGAAAATGAACTCGCCATTGGTGAGCCTACTTATCTAAAGAATAAATCAAATGAGGCTTTTGAACAAATTGATAACCTTTCAAGAACTTTAAATGAAGATAAAGAAACTACAAATCAACAAATTTATTTAATTTCAGAAAACCTCCACAATATTTTGGATAAGATTCAATTTATTTCAATGCAAATCAACAATACACCAAACTATAAAACCGTCATGAATAAATTCAATTTAATTTCAGAATCAATAAAAGAAATTAAAAACATACTAGGTAAATTCAACAATATTGAAGACATTTCAGATAGAATAGAATATATTCATAAAGAAAATAAAAATATTTTAGTCATGGCTCACCACATTACAAATCAAATTAATAGTCTTTCATACCCTCTAGATGACATTTCAAACCAGATTAAACAAATTTCTGATAAAATTGATTATCCTTCAGATGAACTTTTAGATAAAATTAAAACTCTTGAAACAAAAATCAATAACATCAAAGACCCATCAAGCAAACTCAAGAGTATTTTAGAACAAGTTAAGGCTCTTCCAGATAAATTCCGAAGAAGATATGGAAAAAAAAACATGGAAAGGTATAAAAGTGAAAGAGAATTTGTTTGTCAAGAGGGTGAATCTTCAGTTTGAGAAATTAAAGATAGAATAGAAAATAATTTGGATCAAATTGAAGGTAATTTTAATTCTACACAAGGAGATATGAAAAAACTGCGAGGTTAGTTGTACAATCCAGAAGGTCAAAGTGTAGAAGAAAAAATTCAATATTTAGAAATTGATATTGGTCATTGGAAAAGAGAAAAAGGAAGAGGTAGAAACACTGAAGAACAAAAAATTATATTTGACACGTTGGAAAAAACTGCACGATTGGCAGCTGATAAATTAAGAATAGAAAACAACCTGAGAACACAAGGACAAGAAGCAGGTGATATTGTCAATGAACAAATTCAAAAAAATGACTTGAATAGATTTCAAAAGTTTAAACAATGGGCTAGAAAAAATCTACTCATGTTGAGTGGTATTGCTATTGCAATAGGTGGTATAATATTTCAAATTGTATCATTTACAAGACCAGCGATTATAAAGTTAAGCAAGGCTGTTGAAGAGTTGTCAAAGACATTGTTGAAGGCAACTAAAAAATTAGCAGTGCCTGCTGCCATTATAATTTGTTCACTTTCTCATATTCTAAGTTTGGGGGCCAAAGGTGTGAAATTCTTAGCTCATCATTTATGGTTATTAGCTTTGTTTTTGACATGGATTGTGTATGACATTTACAAAAACAAAAAATATTAATTTTTTTACATATAATAAATGGAAACATTAACTCCTGACTATAGAAAAACAAAAATGACTGATATCAAAGGAAATAGAACAAAACATATAATTACGTTTAATCCAAACAAAGCTAGTCCTGGAGAAGAAATTTACATAGATATTCCAAACCTAAAACCAGATGCAAGTTTAGTACCTAATAGTTTAAATTTGAAGTTTGATTTTAAAAACAAAAATGATAAATCGTGGTAATTGAATAACCTTGGAGAACGTTTGATTGAAAGACTTGTTGATGTTGGAGGTGAAATTGTATATGATAACAATGGACAAAGTGAACTAGAAGTGTACGAAGACTTGTGGTTGCCTGAACATGTTCAAAATGAACTTGTAGAATATGGAATTGCAAATGAAAATACAAGAAAGTTAATTTCTGGTTCTGATGATGGTGCCAAAA
>JAODVM010209346.1:0-13478 GCA_025400095.1 Phenganax marumi
ATTTACGACGCCGTCATTAAGATGACATAACGAAGGCGACGTCGTACGCGAAGTCATGCGTGCGTAAGCTCTCTACTGAGTAGAAACGCTTTCGTGTGCATAAAACGCCAAAACGACACAATAGGTAACGGTATCGTTGAAAACACTCCAAAACGTTACCGTGCCCACATAGCATTAGTTTTACTACCATGTTTTACATTACTTGCAAGCTACCCACATAAGCGTGGGTTTTTCGACGTTTGTTTATGTTCAAAAAGTTTACGTTTGACGAGGAAAACATTGGCATTTTAACAAAGGAAGCCAGATCAATAGTACTCTTTGATCTCTGCCGAAACGTAGCTGATTCTCTTTAGAACGTACACGTTTTTTTCGTCAGACATACAAAGATTCAAACGTAAATAGCATGAAAAACATCTCTTGGTTGTACTTAATGGTAACTCGCATGGAAACAGCAGCAAAAAAATGGCGACTTAATATCAATTCTACCATGATTATACACGTTAAAAAAGTTTTTGTTCAAGTTTTTTTTGATATGATAAAATAAAAGCCTTTCCGACTCAAATTGTGTTCGATAGGTGTTTCCATTGTGTTTCCATTGGTGGAAAAAGTGCTTCGCTGCAATAAACTGTAGCCAAAAAGAGCCACTTGTATGAGACGGAAAACTTACACGGTCAATATATAACTAAGTGTTTACTTGACATTTTAGTGCAATTAATATCAGCACAGACGTAATTTGACTGCGTGGGTTCAAAGAAAGTTAAAAAACATTTTGAAAACCCTTCACTTGAGGTTCCGTGTTGCATGACATTATATTCTTTAAGGCAATTTTGTCGGTACAGCGTGTGGTCAAACAGTGCCATTTTTGTGGCTTGGGCTCGGAAGTTAAATATTTTATGCGCTGAAACTGATGAAAATGTTGTTGTGTGACTTCACATGAAACATTCGACATCGGAAACGGGCATGAAGTTCCTTGGTTGTTTTTTTCGCCTTGAGGGTCGCAACTCCACCGAATTTGTTGTGCATCATCCTAATATCAATTAGAATGAATTCCAACAAACAAAATTATCGTATTTTTATATTTTTCTCGACAAATGCGATCGTCTTCTGATATTTGTATTGTATAAAAACTGGAATTGCGATGACTTACGACTGATAGAATATATGACTTATACAAACCAGCCTTAACTTTGCGTAAAGAAGTAGTCTGTTATCTGTTATCGTGGGAGGCCATCTTGAAAATGTTTAGTTTTCCCGCCAAAAATACCGATCAAACAGCGTTAATTGTCATAAGCCAAAACTGCTGGCAATTCTGACAAAGTATGACGAATTACGACGTATGAAGTCCAGTCTTTAGTTCGTTGTTTGGTGCTGACATAACTCTTTCGGCTTTGATCAGCTACCGTAATTATTCGCATAAACGCCTCCCTTGAACAAACGCCACAGAGACAAACCAAAATATCGTTAAACTCCGCCCTCGAAAAAATGCCGCACTTTCTCATCGATATGGCGTTTATTCGAAGCTTTCATAAGTAAGCTGCGGTTTTATTTTTATTTTTTTTTAGCTGAGTGCTAGTAATGGTGAAGTTGAGTTTCAATTAAACCGTAAATTCAAAGTTGTTGTTACAAATTTGCAACAAACGCCATCTTCAAACTAAAGCAGCACCTGAAGCGCCAAAAGTTTACTAAACGCTGCGTCGTTTATTCAAATAACAACGGTATGCGACATTAATATTGAAGCGATTTATGAAATTCATCTGTGTTTGTCTTTTAGCTCCTATGTGATTTTGGCTCCTAAAACCTTCCGTCCCGGTATGACAGCAAACATCAGTGTATTAATCTTGAAAGAACAGATCCCAAATACTCCAGTTGATGTCAAAGTAACATTTCTCATCAATTCAGTTCCTCTTGCATCTGGCACTGGACAATTCCGTGCAGGTATATGAATGAAATTGTTTGTGGTATCCTATTGAGCGGACATCGACCAGTCAACCCCCTCCCTTCCCCGTGTCGGTGCACCTATTGCTGCTTTTAGATATGTTATATTGATATTCCCCAGTCTTTTAAAACTGTTAATTTGTATCAAAAGTTATGCGTGTCATCCGTTCACTCGTCTTCCACAGGGTGTCCCAAAAATACCCCGAACTTATCCGTTGTCCAGTCTTCTACAGGGTGTTCCAAGAATCTAGAAAACTATTGAAATAGAATTTGAATCCCCTCCCATAAAAATGAAAGTAACGATTTGAACAATATTGTCAACGTGCATGTATTAAAATATAGTTAAGAAACTCTCTTTGTAAATTGTACGATTTTCGAAAAGAAAACAACTTTGGGAAACTAAATATAGTTTCTCTTTAATCAAAGTTTCTCTTGAATCAAAAAGGCATAGTTTCCCTTCGCTGGAAGTTTTTAAAAAATGCGTTTTAATGACTTAAATGAATTCCTTTGCCCTATTCCGTACCCATGTGAGACGTCGCTTAAATGAATTTGTAAAGCAACAACCCAATATGAAATGCTTCGAACTAATTTAAAAATCATGCTTACAAATTAGGCTAACGACTTTTTAATGGAATTTTTCTGCTTTTTAGGTGCGTTGGGTTTTATTCAGCTCCTGGTAAGTTGAGCACCAATGAAACAATGTGTCATAAGAATGCAACATAAACTGAAAGATGCCGAAATTTTGGACTAAATAACTCCTTTGTAAATTAATACATCGCATTCATCCTATCAAACCGCATACTACCCACTCAATCCGGCACAAAGTAAACGGTACTTGAGCTTTTGAATTCTAGGTTTCTTAAACCTGTTTTCCTCCAGGCGGAATTTTCCGTGCGGAAAATAAAAGCAGCAGCGTGATTGGTTCGCTTCGCGGCGAAATATACAGTATAGCTAGCCAATCAGTTTGGTAGATTTATTTTCCGCACGGAAAATTCCGCCTACTCAGTGGAAAACGGGCTTCAGTGTACTTTAGCATGAGAACAGGCAGCATAAACGTAGATTATAGAGGTGAAAATTGTTGATACAAAAAGTATACTTTTACCCAAAAATATTGGAAAAGAGGACTGGCACTACCTGCAATGCAGTCTTCAATGTCCCCCCCCCTGCGTTAGCGTTTCTGTTTAATTACAGTTCAATGATTGCTAACCAGTGAAAAATTTTCATAAAGACCTCACTGCTTAGAGAATAATGCTATTCTTTTCAGATTCCACTGCAAGGATTTCCCCGAGGGAGAGAGCAAATCAAGAAACAACTGCAAGTCGAAGGTTCTGGTGGATTGACATTTAACACCACTGAGATGTATAGACTAAATTTAAATGTGAAAGGATTCTCAATTTATGTTCAAACTGACAAAGGCGTGTATAAACCAAGTCAAACAGGTAACGAGGCATACTGGAATTGGATGTATCAAAACTTGAGTGGACCTTTAACCTTTTAGACTAAACTTTTAAAAAATTTTGAACTAGGAAAGTCTTTTAGGCTGATCCGGTTAGAGATTATAGTTTCCAAGTCTTCACGTTGCGCATGAAATCTAAAGGCCCATTTACACAGGCGATTTTTGATACGATTTTTCTCCTGTTGAGCGATGTGATAGAGTGGATAACCAGCGGTTTTGCTTGGTCCATCAATTTTGCTAATGCACTCGCCAGTCAACCGACTAGATCACATACGCTAAGAGGAGAAAAATCGCAGCAAAAATCCCCCGTGTAAACGGGCCTTACATACATCTGATAAGCAGATAACGTCGTTTTCGGCTAAATTTTCTCCTGTTATATTTCAGTTCACATGAGATTCTTGGCGGTGTACCCAAATCTTCTAGTTCATAAAAGCAAGGTAATATATGCTCTCTGCAGGCAGGCGCTATTGCGGTGATTCAATTAAGCCAGTTTTCCACTATGCGGAATTTTCCGTGCGGAAAATAAATCTAGCAACACGACTGGTTCGCTTTGCGGTCAAAAATATTAACTAGCCAATCGGTATACAGATTTATTTTCCGCACAGAAAATTCTGCCTAGTGGAAAACAGGCTTTATACCGCGTAGAGGCGGGCAATTTTCACTTGTCCTGTAAAAGTTCGTGCTTGCTCATCTGTACAACGAACAAGGTGTCCTTGACGGCCACATAAACACATTAAAGTTACCTGGCCGAAAAACTGGCATGACTAGCTGTTGAACAGGGCTTCTTGTCAGGGAAAAACTTGTCAGTTTTTCATTATATACCCTCAAGGAAGCTAAAACTTTTAAGAAAAACTTGTGAAGGAAAAATTGCTCGTCATTGCGGGGTTCTGTTTCATCTGAGTTGTTTATTTGTGCGTAAGAATTACCTTTTAAATTTTTTGTGAATGTCTGTTTTCATGCATTTATATCTTTCATTTCAGATGACGATTGGAATAACGGTAGCTATGTATATGTTTATATTACTCATGCATGGTTGAAATAGCAGTAAACATGCAATTGCATTTATAGTTTAACAGGCTTTTGACGTTTTGTCTAAAATGCAATGGTAAACAATGGACCTTTAACCTTTTAGACTAAAGTTTAAAAAATTTGAACTAGAAAAATCTTTTGCCACAGCCTGGAAGAGCATCCTGAATTTAGTAAAACTGTCAAGTTTGGTTGCAAAATGTTGTAAAATAAGGAAAATATAGCCGTGCAAACGAACGTGCGAGAAATTAACACCTTTTTCCTCGAACAGGGTATTAATTTCCCGCGCGAAATAGAAAAATATACGAAATTTGCCAAATTTGCACGGCCATATTTTCTTTACTTTAACACATTTCGCAATCAAACTTGTCAGTTTTACTAAATTCAGGATGCTTTTCCAGGCTGTGGTAAAAGACTTTCCTAATTCAAAAATTTTTTAAAATTTTGTCTAAAAGATTGAACGTCCATTGCTTTTAAGACTACTGCATGCGTTTCTGTGTGGTGAAAATAAGTTTGAACATGCACAAATAATCGGTCTCCTGTGTTTTTGCAGGATCCCAAAAACAACAAGTTAGCATCATGGAGGAATTTGGAGTCGGCATCAGGTATGTTATTAAGAAACATGAAAAATTTAATTTAAACTGCATCTACTCAATTTCGCATTTCGCAACTTCGACTAGAAATATTGTGACCGTTTCGGTGTGTCCATAGTTTTGTAGAAACGCTGGCGGTAGAATTAATTGACGGTTTAGTATATAATGAATGGAAGGTCAATTTCACATCCGGAAAGTGGAGCCAAAAGTGGCGGCTCATGAAGTTTTCTTGAGGGTCATTCTCAGTCCTTTTACACGCAAATCTACACGCGCGGTTAGCTAAAAAACTGGCGCGAAATTTTTAAAACTTTAAAGCGCCGGTCTTTCCGAACAGAAACAGTATTTCAAAATAAGCTAAAAAATCTAAGCTGGTAGGAAAAACAAAGCAAGAAAGACGTGTAGTAGCTAAAACAAAAAGATGCCACGTTATTGCGTCGTACCAAGTTGTAAAAGCAACAAAAGGGAAAAGGAAAATAGGGCTGTATTTTTTCACAGGTGACAAAATTTCATTATAAAATTTAAACTATAAAACTGTAATAGTTTTGTGCATAGTGCAAACGTTGTATTCAAGAAAAACAGACGTTTTTGAAGTTTTTAAGTCCTGCTACACAGAGTATATAATGGATTACATAAATTGTGCTAGCACATGTATTTGTCTTTGTTTTGGTCGGGTAATGTGGGTTTTAAATTTGAACTGAATTAATTTAAAAAATAAAAGGTAAATTAATTTTAATTTAAAAATAAAAAATATACGGACACGACAGGAAACGGCAGTTCTATATGAAATGTATGGGTTTAATTTATTTTGCTTCTTTTATTAAAATGCAAGTATTGGAGGCTCGCTCATATGCAGGGACTGTAATCTAGCCGCGCGTGTAGATTTGCGTGTAAAAGGACTAAGAATGACGATCAAGAGAGCTTTATGAGCGGCCATTTTTGGCTGCACTCTTTGACTACAAGACTATCTGAAGTTGATCTTCCATGTTGAGTAGTTCAGTGGTGACCGTTTCTGTACTGACAAAAAATTCTCCCATGCATTATTACTGATCATGTTTTTTAGTATTGTTCTCTGTCTATATTTTTCATTAGGTGTGATTACTCGAGACTTTGAGCTGTCATCACAGCCAAACCTGGGAAAATGGAAGATTACAGTTGAAGTTGACGTAAGTCTAATGCATCAATAAGGCTTTTTCAAAAAAGTGAAGTCGCTGATATATGCACAGTGTACTAACCAGCTAGGGATGGACAAAAGCTAGTTTTCCATGCACTGTCGCGTTTTGCACTGGGCATTCATCCTTTGTAACAAAATGATCTCGGGAGCCAGGAACACCCTTCACCTCGAGAATTCTTTACCGGGCGGTCATATGTGATAAAATTGTCACGTTGCTTTGCTCAAAACTCTTCTACTACACGCTCTTTTGTTTGAAATGTTGACTCTGTAGCATGAGGCAAACTATAAGGAAAAATTTGTTTCCCCTGCTGGGGTCACTACCCTCGTTTGTGAACAGAGTTACCCAGTTCCCTGCGTAACTACCATGTAAACATGTTCGTGTAAGCTACTACTTATAGTAATGTGACTTTTTCTCTCCTAGTGTAGTTGGGGGGGGGGGGGAGGGTGCCCCTAGCACCTTATAATTTATATATGTTGTTCACCAGCTGGGAGGGCCATGCGGGAAAATATTTTTCCGAGGTCCGTGCTGAGACCGAGAGAAAATATTTTTTCCAGTACAGGCCGCCCAAAGCGGTAAATAAAGTGTTTGTTTATTTACTTTTTGACATGTTTTCTTCGCTGGTGCTATTTTCAATGTTTTTATGGCTCGTTGAAGTCGATATATTTGCTGTAATTAAATCCTCTGGGTAATAAAACTCACTCTCACTGCATGTGATAACTACTCTGATCGGCAAGCGTTGTCGTTTTTGCTGAACAAGATAAATTGCTAGAATATTGAATTTAAATCCCTTTGTATACATATCTTTTGCAAAACATAACGTGGTCAAAATATTGCTAGTAGCAGCTCGCTCCTGCGGCGAATCAGATTGCAGGAAACTGAAAAATATCACCAGGTGTAGACGAATAAAAAGTTGTGCGTATACGTGCACATGAATATGAAGAACGTCATAGTGGCTAGCAACTTTAACGTACAGCTTGTTTCTTTTTTAAATAATAATTAGGGAAGAACCGAAGTGAGCACCTTTGATGTTCGCGAGTATGGTATGTTTTGATTCTGGTAACTTTGCCTCTTTACCACTTTTGGAGATGGAGTGAAATGAATAAATAGTCAAAGTTAATCCGTTATTGTGTGAACGGTTTTCTTCTCTATACCATGCATTGACAAGCGAAATCATCTGTGTATATTATATATATATATAGATAGAGATGATTTCGCCATGGTGGAACACAAATGAAAAGTAGGCATTGTGCAAAAAAACATTTAATCTGTATATAGTTCTTTTCATCTATACTCACAAACTGATCTCTTTTGCAAGCAAGCGTCTGGAACCGTATCCAATCTAAAGCCCCGTTCACGCGGGACCGGTTTCACGAAATCACAGTATTAAATTTTACCGTTTGCAGTTGTGTTTTGAACATCTTGCTTTTCAAAGGCCATGTTTCATTGCGGTTTCTAAATTTACTCTATTTTTTAATGGAAAAGTGATCTATTTTTTGAAGAGAAGGAGGAGAAGCAAAATTTATTCATATGTCCCTATTCGTGTGGATTTTAGTGTGTTATACTGTAAAGGCCCGTTCACATGGGCGATTTTTGCTGCGATTTTAGGTGCGATTTTCTCCTTTTGGAGGATGTGAAGGAGTAGATTACTGAATAATGTTATTATGAGATTTCATAAACAGGAACATTTATAACTCATTCACTCCTTCACATCCTCCAAAAGGAGAAAATCGTACTTAAAGTCGCAGCAAAAATCGCCCGTGTAAACGGGCCTTAACTGATTTGGCTGTTTTCTTTGGAAGAAAACTTTAATGTGTTCTAACCTAAGCTGTTGTGTTGCATGATAATCATTGCAGTTCTTCCGAAGTTCGAAGTTGATGTCTTAACCAATTCGTACGCACCTTTGGGTGATGGAGAAATTCGAGGATCCGTTTCGGCAAAGTAAGTTTATAATATTTGTATATTATTGTATATATATTGTATATATATTTGTATATTATTTGTATATTATATTATATATAATATAATATATGTTTGAATATTTGCATGGGGATTTAATATCTAATATGAGATTTTGGGGAAACACCACGTAAGTTTTTTTGTTTATTCGGGCTTACGGACTGAAAGCTTTACATAAATAAATGTACTTGGTGTTTCCACGAAATCTTTTTTAGATACAAAATCACCATGCAAACAGTCAAAGAACTTGTTTGACATAAAGTGGAAAATCTATAAATATGAGGATTGAAAAAACCATGAAAAGTACATGGAACGCTACCTGAAGCCAAAATTGAAGCCAAAAGTCGGAGGTCGGCCCTAGTCTTTCCACACAATGGAAAACACGGCTAAGAAACCAAACATATAAACATTTTCGGAAAACGAGTCATGCTTTGCCAAAAGAAAGACAAGTTTTACGAAGCTGCTATGCATTTTTCAGCAGAAAGTAAGAAAAAAAACATAAAGAAAAAAATAAATGCAGGTTTTTTCTAATTTTATGAACGAACTGCCTAAAAACTGGCTTCTTTTTTGGCAAAAACCTAGCTACAATTAGGAGTGAAGTCTGTGTTCCCGCGAGAGAATCGCGAAACAGTATAAACACGCGTGTCTGGGTGTCAAATTTGCCTTCAACTGATTATTAGACAGTATTATTAGAGGTAGCGTCCATGTATTTTTTAGTTCAATGGAAAATTCCCTGCCAAAAAAACGAGTCTACTGTTTGCCAGAGCTTTTAAACGTGAAGCTTAAACTTCCTAATAACTAACTGACAACCAGAAACTTTTGTACTAACTCTTGTAAAACACTTGTGTTGTCTGTCGATGCAATTTCGCTCGCAAGTAGCTACTGCAGTTTATCTGCGTAAAACCTCACTTGATTTCTTAAAACATTGTCTTTCGATTGATGTGTTTTGTTGTGATTAAATACGAAAACACGTCAAACTAATTCAAACTAAAGCAACATTACGTAAAAATTATTCAAAACATCGAGTTCTAAACTAAAATTATATGACCATCTTGTTCCGAACCGCGATCAACTATTTTCGAACTGTTTAGGTACACATATGGCAAAAACGTCAAAGGATTCGCAAAAGTTTGGATACAGTTTCCCTGCCACAGTCGAAAATGTATCAAGGAAGACTACCCACAGAGAGAATTTAAAGTGAGTAACTAGTAGTACTCACAGATTAGTAAGTGCATTTGACCAGTCGGCAAATGGGCGACATACGGCTAAACGACAACGTATTCTGGGTAAACTGCACAATAATTGACAAAAATATATTTGTGCGTTCTACATGTAGATTAAGCACTTGCTTGTGGCTTGCGCTTTCAGCCACGCGTTTAACATAATTTACGCAACACTGGTAACACGACACCGAGGCAAACGTGAACAACGCCAAAACGAGGCAAATGCCACAACCCCAAATCTCGATTTTACCTGGCATCTGACCGTAACGTCCAAATTAGGAAGCGTTCTCCTTCGTCGTCGAACGCAATTAAAAAGATGGCGGCGTGTCGATTTTACCAGAATATTGTGTGCCGATAATGTTTATATGCGATAAAAATACTCGAACACATCGCCTTGAAGTGAGCAACTTTGTTGAGCAAAATACTAATCATCAGTAGTTTAATGCCGTTCGTGTAATGTTCGTCAACTGTCCCTAGAAAAGTTTTAGAACCGCAAAGAATTCTGGTAAAATCGACAGCGCTATCTTTTTTATTATGGTGGATTGAAATACCTTATCAGTTTTGTTCCAATAAACGCTTCCGTTTAAATCAACATTTCTTCACGAATAGATGCCTGCCCTAAAAGTGCAAGTAAATAGCTAAACATCCCGTTCGAATAAGCGCCCCATTTTAAAAATGCGGTTTAAGTTATGTCGTTTGCAATCAGCGGTATGCCAAAAAAGTCAATCTTATAAGGTGTCTAATGTCGATGAATTTCGATGAATATTGAAGTATTTGATAACCAGGCTTAAGCAAACGGGTGAAGAAAAACACGTTTTGCTTCGACGTTGACCACTTGAAAACTACGCGCCAAACTAAGCGCAGGAAACAAAAATCATCCCCGACTCCGAAGTCGTCTTCGTTGCATGTTGGCTCAAACTCGCTGCTATATATGTACAAGTTTTCAACACAAGAGGTCGCTCAAGTGATGTAACTGTTCGCTGCTATGACCAAATAGCCCCATTCTGCACATGCTCAGATCAGGCTAAACAGCATCTTTAACATATTGTATTTTTAGCTTGATGGTAGCTATTCCTTCAATATACCTGAAGAAGAAGTAAGACATCTTTACTTCAGACGTTACAAGAACAACTACGCGTACAGATGGCAACAAAGACTTACTGTCAATGTCTCTGTTACCGAAGACCTCACAGGGAAAACTTATTTCGGAACCGCCGAACTCAATTTGATACGAACTGATGTGGTACTGAAGTACCTTGATGCTAACCCGAAGTCCTTTAAACCCAATGTGAAATTTCAAGTGTTGGTACGTATGGCAACCTCCGACCAGAGGTTAAATTTTTAACGATATACTTAGGTCTAGTCTAGTTTGCTTGTTTGTTGTCCGCGTTAATACTTGTGGTATCTGATTAAACCAATTAAACAATAAAGTTGTTTTGAATTTCTTTCATGAAGTATCAATAAACTTCACGGTATGTTTGTTCATATTTTATATAGGATTTATTATAATTGACCATACCGAAAAAGATGGCGGGTATACATTTTACCAGAATGCTTTGCGGTCAGAAATCGTTTAAAGAGGCGAATTGACGTCTTATAAAAGTCAGCCATTAGGCAGGAGATTGTTTTGTTCGTTGTTTTGAAATTTCACATCATTAGGTGTTTTCTTGACATGCATATCTTTCTAGCGATTTATGTTTGATGCACGCAATGCATTCTGGTAAAATGCACATGCCGCCATCTTTTTCGTTATTGTCAATTAGAACACCATACTTTATGCAAGGACGCTATTTCGTTATCTCGTTGCTCCAGTTTCCATCTAGCATTTTGTGCTTCCTTCTCCAAGTTGATCTTTTCTTCCCTCAACTTTTCCACGTCCTGTAAAATCAACGTTGTAAGCACTTAACCACAGATTACAGGCTAACAGATGTCCGGCTTAGTCTTCAAGCCTATGATTTTGGCTTAAGTGGCCGCCATTAACCTAGCAAGTGCCCCAATCAGAGACCGTCACCCCCCGGGTGCCATTTTGAAAATCATTTGTTCAGGGGGGTAAATGCCCTTCTTTAGGGCACTTGCTAGGTTATTGGCCGCCATTGAAATCTCAGGAAAATCGGCTTACGCAATTTTGGGGCAGTCGGACACCTGTTAGTCTCTCATCTGTGACTCAACTCCCTTTTCCATTACGCCTGGTTTCCATGTGGTCGTACGTGTCGTAAAACGAAGGGTCCCGATATCTCTGAAAAGCCGAAATATTCTATCTTCCAAACGGTAAATCTTATAGAAAACATACATATTATTAGCTAATACTTGCTTTGCTAATAACTAGTTTGAAACTGTTCTATTTCGGCTGATAAGAAAGATTGTGACTCTATCTTTACGACAGTTATGACCATACGGAAACCAGACTTTACAAGTGATACTTCGAAGCATAGATTTCATAGGAGAAATTATAAGAATAACTATAACGATAAGCATCAATATCATATACTTTTACACTTAGTTTTTATAATTTTAGCAATTAGGTTTTACAGTCACAATTAGTTTATACAATTTTAGCATTTTAGCTGTAATTAATGATATTAAGTGTTACAATAAGTAGTATATCAAGTAATATAATTAAATAGTTAATTTTTAAATGTAAATAAGTATTGAAAAGCCCTGTTGGGAATACCTAATTCTAAAAACAATAACAAAAACAATAATAATAATAACAAGAGCTTCGGTCTCGATGGCAAAGCGGACGGTCAAATGTTGCTGTGTTCTCATTGACGAAATACTGCTTTGTAAAAAATATTTTAGTTGATGAACGTACGACATAGGTACATCGCAGCTGTTAGTTATTTTCAGACTGCGTGCACACTGTAGCGTATTCGAGCGTTTTCGTGTATGTGTTTTTACGCGAAAACGAATGCAAGGACTGTCAATTTAATAGCGAGTTTAAGCAAGCGACGTTTTTGACAACACGAACGGCATGAGGAACGTCAAAAGACTGGATCAAGCATGGTGATTGGTGGAAAACGTCAACTTTCCTTCCGGTCGACGTCCGTGTTGTCAAAGACGCCGCTTACTTAAATTCGCTAATTTCCTCAGTGCACTCGCCAGTCAACCTACTCGATCACATACGCTAAAAGGAGAAAAATCGCAAGCAAAAATCGACCGTGTAAACGGGCCTTGAATACTGAAATTGTATTTAACCATCAAGTGACAGGTTTTTTTCCTCAATGTTTGGCAGAATGAAGATCGCACTATACAGTATGGGAACACTGCTTTACGATAATACTCTATTAGTAAACTTTTAATGAAATTTTGAAAGGTGGGAGAGAGTGACACTCCAAGTTGGATCAGAGGAGAGTTGGAAAGTAACGCTTCAGGTAAGGAAACTGTGCTGTAAACTTGAAAAATTTTCCTCTGCTTTTTCACAAAATTTCTCGACTTTCCAAATCATGTCCCAGACTGTTAAAATTTTCCACCAAATATCACCAAATATTCCTCCTTTGGGATCCCTTATGATCCTTTGGGATCCTTGGGATCCTCACAGATCCACTTATAGTTGGTGATGTGGTCTAGCTCTCACGAAATATTTAGAGACGTGTTTCTTCCTTCTTAATTTTGCTTGCCGCTTATTTTTGGTTTCTTTGGACTCCATTTCAGGCAGCTACCAAGACGATTCGCAACATGAAAAAAACCATTCAAGAGCATCATCTTTTGCAAAAAGGTCTTTATGACTTCAGCTGGCCAGCCAAGTCTCCAAAACTACTCTTCAATGAATATGTCTTCTCCCTGTACAAGTTTTCATAAATATGAACAAAAATATAGAAAAAAGATGTTGTCCTAGCCAAACCGTATATCTCCAATGACTACTTATGTCTTCACCGTGCACAAGTCTGCATAAACATAAACAAAAAGATAGCATAAGAACTTTGGTCATGTCTACAAAAGAAATTTTCAATTACTATGTCTTTGTCGTTTGACAAGCTTACATAAATATGAAGAAAAAATGGAACAAAGACTTGGTCAATTCTTCAAGGCCCGTTTACACAGGCGATTTTTGCTGCGACTTTAAGTGCGATTTTCTCCTTTTGGAGGATGTGAATGAGTTATAAATAATTAAATATTC
>JAODVM010209456.1:0-13474 GCA_025400095.1 Phenganax marumi
GTTCAAAATCAAGCATGTTTGATTTTGAACAAGTGCATTTGTCACAGTAAAAATTGTCAAAGTTGTGCGTACACACGAGCAATTAAAAGTTGCTAAGTATAACTTGTCACAGAAAAACTTGCTCGTCTGTAGCCGGCTTTATATCTTTATTTTACTAGTTGATGTTCTACATTTATAATCCAATAGTCCTACTCCTTTGTTTTTGAGTCCCCACCTCTGGTCAACTGGAATGCTTTTTACATAAAGACTACACTTGCTAAGTTACATTTCTTTTACTAAACAAGCTAGAGTAGTGATACAATGTGTGGATGAAGGCGCAAGACAGGAGTGTTGAAACGCTGGATTGTGAATTATAAATTCGCGCTATAAACTACATTCACTTTATCAAACGAGAATAGGAAAAATGAGGATACTTCGCGTATCAGTTTCTGTGCTTTTTACTTTTCAACAACTTTTCATACGGGTCGATCTCGTCATTCCAACAAGGGCTATGCGTGTCAGCCGAAAACGGATGCTCATCACTGTATTCGTACTCGTAACTCGATCCACGTGCTCTTCCTCTTACGTTGACGGTATAATATATTGCCACATATATTATTGTCATGAGTAATGCTCCACCCATTGTGACTGTTATAAGGATGATATAGACGCCAGGTACTCGCACCGTAGTCTCGTCACCGGCTTGCGCCGAATAGCTTCGTTTTTGCCCTTGTTTTCGCTTTAACGTGACTTTTAGGTTGTGTTCGACTGTGGTGTTTTCTGATCTGAATGAGAAATTGCCACAGAATATTTCAACCAAATGCAAACTTGTTTATATAAACGTCAGGGATTGTACATACTTAGAGTGTTTGAGACGTTTTCAGAAGAATTGTAGAACATCTTCTTATGCAGAAACGTCATCTTCAGGGATTGTACGTATTTACAATATATGAGTCATTTGAATTAAACAGAATTGCAATGCATCTTTTTATGCAAAATGTCATCTTCATGGATTGTACATATTTACAATATATGAGTCATTTGAATTAAACAGAATTGCAATACATCTTTTTATGCAAAATGTCATCTTCATGGATTGTACATATTTACAATGTTGATGTCATTTCATGCATTTCCTCATGTAAATTGCAAATATTTTGCCTATATGTACTTACTTTACTGCTAAATGCGAAACGTGCTTACTTTTTTTCGCCACTTGTGTTGACATCTTTTTCACTTGCAATTTTTTCTTCTCCAACTATCTCCTCTGCAGTTCCGATCGTGGTCTTCTTATCAACACCATTCTTTTTATGAAATCCCAATACGGCGTTCTTGTTCCAAACCGGTTCACTTTTCTCGCCTTTTTTATTGGTGCTATTTCGTGAAGAGTCGAACAATTCCAAAATATTCTGCACACCATCTATTTTCACTGGTTTCGCTGTAGTTAAGCGTGTTTTCTTTGTTTTGACAGTATTGGTATGCCTCGAAATTGAAGCAGTCGATTTTGTTGAATATATCTTGTGGCCCTTCTTTAATTGCGTAGCATTGGCGAACTTTCGCCTCGATGCTTTCGTCGTGTTTATTGTTTCAACTTCTTGTTTGGTTGAATGGTTAGTTTTGTACAATGTCTTCATGAGCTTTTTCATATTTTTCTTTTTAGATGTTTGTGGCATGGCGTTTCTTCCATCAGCTGTCGTATTCGACATGAGCAATGGATGTCTGGTTGTTTGGATTAATTCTAAAGTTTTCCAAATGTTTGAAAGAAAAAAAGAGTGCGTTTCATTGCAGATGAAATGAAAGGGTATGTCAATAATTTTATTTTGTTTCATTGCACTTGTGCATGCGTGAGCAGTGATTTCAGTTTGCGCAGCTAAATACGGATAAATAACACAGATTTTCTCCGGATATCCTGTTTATCTTAGAAAAGGCTTTTTAACTACACCTGACAGTTGTCGAGAATTTTGGAGAAACCTATGCACATTTTTGTATAATGGTATAGAGTTGCCGGGAGTTTTTGAGCGAAATATCGAAAGTGCTTCAAGTGTTTCAAAAGTGTTAGAAGCACTTGTAAAAACTGGGAAAACTTCGAAAATTGTTTTATATTTTTTAAACTTGTGCCGACGCTAAAACATCTGCATACAAACACACCTTTAAAATGATTTGAGTACTTGAAAAAACTGCAGTACATAAGTTTGTGAGAATTTAGCCAAGAATGATTAACGTTTTTCCGCAAAAGTCAAAGCTCATTTAAAGTCATTGATAACGCAATTGGGGATATTAAGTGGCTATAGGCAATATCAAGCGACATTAGTGGATATTAGGTAAAAAAATAAGGGCATCAAACAACGTATGTGGTGATATTTAGTGCAGGAACAAGCGCTTGTGCTTCAACTCTTATTCAGAATTCTCCTTTGAGGATATTTGAACTCGTTCCATACCTGTTGGTGTAGTAGTCATTTTAAAAACGCTCCCATGATGCACTGTAGTCTCACACGTGCTTCCATCGAGCTTCAGACTAGCAAACTTTTGAGCAACACATCGTCCGTTACTGTTGCATCTCTCTCTACTGCACGTTTCAAGTTCCTCTGTCAAAAGTGTTATATAAGGCCCTAGTTTGTCATTCACGTACTCATTGTACTTCAAACATATCTCCCTCGACGTTCGCTCGTCATAATGATTGCCCCAAAGTATTAAGCCGGCACCGCCGTGGTCCACAGTTTCACCAATCGCATTTTCTAAGTCGTCCTGACAGAAATAAAAGGAAAGACAAGTTCGTTTACGATAAGCAAAGTGTACATTTAATATTACAGCCAACCAGCATTTTAAAATTGATTTAGTAGTTCGGTTGTCGCCTTCATCACTACCAACAAGATTTTTTTTTGGTTTTAAAATTTTTTATCTACGAGAAACTTCAATAATAGTTCATGGAAATAGATAAGCGAGGTCACTACCGTGTCTTATGTTTTATGTCTGACAAAATATCGTCTTGACTTCAAATTTGGTTTTCTCGGCTTGTGCAACGGTGATTTTCAAAATACCTTCATCAGTAAACTGATAAGATCGGTCGTTTTGTAAGCTATTTAGAGCACTCGAGCACTCTTAGTTTGTGTTTTTTATCGGGTAAAACACTCCTGCTCGACTTTTAAATAGTACTTGATTTATCTAGCCTAAAAATTTGTCATATTTTACCTCCGACAACATTTTAAACTGTCGCGCTCCAGTGTGATATAGGGGTCTTAAATACGGAAACACTGGCAAGTCGTGACCATGTCCGGGACTTGCCGTCATCCGGGATACCCTGAAAGCCTCTATCAGCCTCTCTGCTACAAACTTGCCATTATCTGAGTGAGGCTCCATCAAGTAGATGGATGGGAATAATGCCATACTGCTTTTGTACAGCCAGCTAAGTTTGTTGTTCCATGTTTTGCTCTGTGAACGAGTCATACATTGAGGGTCCGTTACATTGGTCTGGTTAATGAGTTGATTGTACATTATAAAGAAGCTATGATGTCTACTTTAACGTTTTAACCCTCCAATCTAGTGTCTTTAGCACGGATTTTCACTACTCGAGTTTAGTAAAATGAATGTCACCTAGCAAGAAGTTCACATTCACCACCAACATTTCAACGCTTCAGTCTATTGTCTTTATAACGCATTATCACTACTCTGGCTTGGTAGTATGAGTGTAACTTTGCAAGAATTTGACATTCACAATCCAACATTTCAAAATTCCAGTCTAGAGTTTCCATCACACATTATCACAGCTCTACGTAAAATGAATGTAACTTAGCTAGAAGTTACAATTCGCTACACAACATTTCGACACTCCAGTTTATTGTCTTCATAACACATTTTCACTGCTCTAGTTTAGTAAAATGAATGTAACTTAGCTAGAAGTTACAATACACCACCAGCATTTCATCACTCCAATCTAGGGTCTTCATAACACATTATCACTACTCTAGTTTGTTATAATGAATGTAACTTAGCAAGAAGTTACAATTCACCATCCAACATTTCAACACTACAATCCAGTGTCTTTATCACGCATTATCATTACTCTAGTTTAGTAAATTGAATGTAAACTTCACGCTGAAGAAATTGTAACCCACCTGGTTGGTGCAATGATATCCCGTTGTGATATTACCATAGCAAGCTGGAAATCCATAGAAGCCCCACAGTGCTCTTGGGCGCAATCGTTTTCCTAACTCTATCGTTTCCATCATTAATCGTTTTCCAGCTGCGTTGAATCTCTTCCTAGCTTCCTTCTCGATTGTTCTAGTTTTCTTTAAAATTCCTTCTTTTTTCACCAAAGCAATCGACTCGGTTTGATAAAGACGTTTCGCTCCGAAGTTTGCATCCCAAAGTGGACGCCAACCTTCCCAATCTATGACGGCAAGACCGCTGTACATAGATTCTGGTATTTTCTCCGTGATATCCTGTGTTGCTTTCTCCAAATGTTTTGTCAAGTTCACCATCTAAATAAGCACATGCAGTAAAACTGTTTTAAAAAAACATGGACGTACAGTTTATTAATAGATGATCAGTCTACTTTTTTGTAAAACGAACATCGTCAATCAGTCGCTGACCGTTCGGTCAAAAAGGACGATAAGAACTACTGCATATCATTCGATATCGGTCAAATCATTCGTTGATTTAGGTAGGTAGGTAGGTAGGTAAAACTTCATTTCATCACGTTAGCCACTTCAACAAGAGTTGGTTTTCAAGTGGGGCGTGAATAAAACTACATTTACAAAGTATTTACAAATTAATAGGACACACAAAAGAACAAATAAGCTAAACTAAGATTAATTAAGATTAAAGATTTATTATGTAGCTTACTTGAGGTAATCCACCATTGTATTTCAACTTCTTATCATCATTTCGATAATATGGATAGAGTCCTAATTGTGCCTTATAAAACACCGTCACTACCTCGCCGTCCCAGGTCTGGTTACTGTTTGTTAGTATTCCATACTTTTCCAGTTCGATATGCACTCGAAAGTTCACATGGCATCCTTCTGTTGGTGAATTCCAAAATACAACGAACGGTTTGCCAAATTTTGTCGCTTTTGTGCAACGGCATATTGCGGAGCCCGTGTCCAAAGATTCCACCCGCAATATTAAAGACAGTGTAGTCAATATTAGAAGCTTCATATTGTCGTGCTTTGAAAGTCGGTTGAGTGTCGTTTGTGGTGGTAAAAACAGCAAAAGGTGCACGAATATTTGTTAAAAGGTAAATTTTGTATCAACTATGCTCATTTGATAATCTAATGCACCAAATTCATCGATTTGAAGAGGTTTGAGATAATTTCTTTGGAGTTGTTTTCTTCAACTGTCGTCATTCATGACTTTTAGTATTAATTCAGATTCGAAACTTCGTCGATCGTTGAAAGGATCTTCTTTTAACGATTCAGACTCCCATTTTATCGTTACAAACCGAACTTTAAGAAAAATCTCCGAGTGCTCGTTACTTCGCTCTTATTTTACTTTCCCTTTCTTCTTCTTCTTGTTTTTTTAATGCTAAACTAATTCGAAGATATTTTTGTTTTCATACAAATTTAAAATCAGTTTACTTTTAGAAGGAAACCTTCGATTCCTTGGTGAGAAATGATATTCACTGATCCATGGACACCGAAGTTTTGAGGAAGGTCTTTACTTCACTTCTTGTCTGCTTTCAATTTTCGCATTCTTTCATATACTTAATATATAAACTTTACTTATAGTTTGATGTTATGTTTACCCTCCACCAAATTATATCGCTCAATTCTCAGAGCAAAAGATTTCTTCTTCTTTAAACTTAACCAAAGTATTCTTTTAGAGTCCCAAATTATATTTTTACAACCACAACAGCGCTTTCAATGCTCACAATTAGACAACGTAGCTTTTTCTCATGTTTCAGAATCAATCTTCAGTCGGTTTTGGAGTGATAGGAGTGTTTTTGAATTTGTATTTTTTCCTTCAAATTTCAAGGAGTTGATGTAGTAATGTTGTTTCTTAAGTTCATTCAAGCGTTCAACCGTGTAGAAATTTTGCACACAACTTGTGGTTCAATAGTTTTGTGAAAACAATGGCTTAAAAAACCTCTGACCTGCTGTGTAAGATACATGCATCCGATTCGCGTGCAAACTTGTTAACGCATTATTTCAATTTGAAAATGAATGTAATAAACTTAATCTACCGTAATCTTTTTTGATTTAATTATAGTGTATTATGTAATACCGTTTTGATCCTTCCTTTTTGTATTAACTTTAGCCGGTGCGAAGGACATAAAAATCTGAAAAAAGCTCTCCTTTGTCCGATTTGAACGAACGGATGCTGATTACAACTCTTCATTGCCGCTTTTCGCTGACTTAAATGTTTTTGAAAATCAGTTCTGGAACGGAGTAGTCCAGGTTTCGTGGTCAGTCATACTCCACTTTCAAGCTCCACGTTTTTAGTTCCTCGTCACATGACTATTGTTTGTCGATTTTTATAGGCCGATATTGCCGAATGGCGATTGTTCGTTTTCGGATGTCAGATTTTGTCATCAACAAGCACTCGAGCCAACAAGATGAACATGTCGCGCGTTTAATATGCCGTATTTCCGTAAAGTCTTTGCGTCTTAGCAGCGGGATACACGTAGAATTGCTCGCGAACAATGCGAAATCAATAGGGCTTTGAAAATCACAATGGAAGGCGCGGAACTAAGTGTATTTACCACAATAATTAGGCTAAAATTTTCATCGATAAGCATGTGAATTTTTCGAAGGACAAAACGTGGCAAATTGTTATCACTAAGAGAGATCCAGGTTACTCCTGTTTATCGTTTCAGACTCCACAATTTTTTTATCGCAGTCCTTCTGACTTTTTAAAGCATTTTGAATTGATAGAATTTAATGTTATCGAGCAAAAGCTCTGTTAGGGACTTAGGGTTATTAGTTTAAGCGAGCTTTTGCGCGCGTTTCAATAATGGTAAATGCTGATCGTTATCTTAATTTAAATGGAGATAAGCTCGATGCATATTCCAGCGGATATGTGGAATTGAAATATGATATTATTTCTTATAAAGAGAGATGAATTTCTCTCATCCTCGATAATTCGACTAGATCTCATAAACACCGCATAAAAGCATCATTTGCATACAATTAAGAATAAGCATTTTTGAAGGAAACTTCCGGATCCGTTTTCTAGTATTGCGATCCGTTTTTACTTGGGAGGATAAGTGCGCGTCTTATAACGTATCACCGCTTATGTGGAATTTATTCCGGAAGACGATCGGTTGTTGTGTATGGTGACACGGCGTAGATGTTGTTTTATAGTATAAACTGTAAGATGTGGTCGATGGTTTTGGGGGATAACGCGATATGAAGACTTCACTGTGGTATTTTGTGTGTAACTACGAGCCGACCTAACATTGGGATTTTATAATATGGAGAAAAACGAACGAATTATTGGTGAGTGCTTGAAGAATATACTTAGTAATTGTTATGTTCAAGCTATCAGCATGATATACATTGTTGGCAATTGTCTATAATAAAATATGCTCTTTGATGTATAAAGCCTTTGGTGCTACAGATTACTAAATGTTATTCGAACACCTTAAATGTAAAGACCGTGTCGATTTTGCTACTTTCAATGTAGCAAAATCGATTCGCAGTCTGTCAGACTTTGAAGTTGGTCGGATCAAGGTCTAAAACTCTGAATTGATGTTAAGCGTCGTAGATCAAGGCTTTTCTTTCCTAAGTGCATATTTTCTATATAAAGGACTCACAAGATACATTTTTGTGGCTGTAGGGCATACATTCAACATTTCTTTCAATATATAGCATGTATGGATGCGAAAGTAACTGTACTGTACTGTCATGCAGTATCGAGTATATTTCGTACGTGATGTTGCATTTTCGCTATTTTGCCCGGTTTTAAAACGCAATGCGTTGTGCTGTATTTTCTCGCATCGTCGGCTCAGCCTAGGCTGAATAGTTTGTTTGCGTCAGACAAGTATTAAATCGATGCTATGTCTTATTGACGTCTTCTCTGTTATGTATTTCGGATGTAGATTCCTATTGTATGGATTACCAAAAGAGTTTTTTGTAGCGCATAGATTGAAATATTTGCATGATTTGCTCTTTGTACTTCGATTCGAGTGTCAAAGTTTACTTTAAAAAAGTACAACGGTTTAGATTGCAGTAAAATGCATCGTTGCTCACGCTTCCAGTATTAAATGAACATTCATCATGAGAAAACACATTGTTTGCGCAGATGCTTGAAATACGTGGAAATTGGAATATAGACGAAAGCAGTGATGCAAAAATCAAAGAGAATGCCTTAGACTTTCATCAGTACGAGTTAGAATTCTATAATAGCCAGTAGTTCAGGGGACGCATATAATGGATTAGGATACCCGGGATAGATCGTGATTGCTACGCAACCTACAATACGCCGTACTTTTGTACTCGCGCGCGTGCTTCTGAACAATACATTTTGTCTCATTTTGTTTAGCAATATCACGCATCTTGCCCGGCTTGGAGGCGTTTTTGAGGGAAATTTTGGCAAACGAAAATTTGACCGCCGAAGCAGAGAGACAGCGATTGGAATTCGTAAAAGAGCTCGAACCTCTGACGAAACCTCCCGATCTCCCACCGCGGCCTAATATTTTGAAAACGCAAAGTCGCGCCTCGGTCGATTCAATTGATTCGGTCGAAGCCGACGACAACGATTTCGCGTCGGTGCAACGAAAGCTCTCGAACATTTTTTATCTAAGGCGTGATTTTGAGGACCTTAATGATCATATATCTTCAAACGGGTATGGAGAAGACATCGGGAAGGGCACGGCCCGTATCAAGGTGAGCAATGTATAATCATATTTTGAAATTTGAGTCCGAATGCGTTGAATATTTCTTGGATAAAGTCACTTTTGCAAACGGATACCCGGGATAAAACGGTTTAAAAATAGATTTTCAATGGAAAAGGATTTTTCAACGAACGAGCACTTAATTTTTGGCAGTTTTTGTTATCAATTCTACGAAATTTGTTATGTCACTTTCAAGGTGTTCCAATATCGTTTCCAAGCAAAATAAAGTGGTCTGCGTGGTTGTTCCACGTTCGCGCTCAACAAAAATTCTTGACATGCGAGTGCGTCGCCCCCGGTCGCGACCTTCAGAAAACACCACTGGATATATATTGCGCGAAGCCGATCGATGATTTGCCTGCATTTCAAAGTCGGTTCGGAAGCCGATCAGCTTGAGAATTGCTTCTGCTAAAAAGCCGCGAAAACGTAACCCCGCTACTTCTGCTGTTTTATTATAATTTTAAAGTTTGTCAATAATTATCTCCACTGAACGCGGCGATGTGTGATGTATACAAACTCGGAACAAAATGCATAACGGCAAGTTCGTGCCTGTCAATGATTTGCAGCGAAATTGGAGCTTTGGTTTTTCGGTTAATCGTCTTTGAATTTTATTGAAATGTGCTGCGCATTCTCAGAGTGATTTCATTTAGCGCAGAAGTCTCTGGAATATTAGTAAATACTTTTTGTAGCCGAGTGTACTGCATGTTGATCTATTCTTGAATCCTTATGCAAACAAACTGTTGGTAAAACACACATGGCATACTTAGCAGTGATTTTGATGCTTTTGAAACGTATTTTTCAACGATATACGGCCACTTAGAGCAAGGCCAAAGTGAATTAACAAACTTGCGTTTGTTATCCGCAATTTGCACGTGCTGTATGCCCTTTTCGCGCATATTTCGTCGAGTTTTGTGACTTCTATCGAAGCCAAAGACGACAAAATAAGCCGCCGGCGCCAACTTGGTGACTTAAGTCAGTTGAATGGCTTTAATTAAAGACGTGTACGTGGTTTTGTAAACGCGCCAAATTTCAATATTAAAAATGTGTTTAACATTATAATTTTGCACGTTGTACTGCGCTTGCATAGCAGCTTTTTTGTTTTGCCAGACGATGTTTCAGAATTCAAATTTAGAGCGTTTTAATGCGCGTTAAAATGGCTTTAATAAATCATGACATTTTTCAACCTTATTACTGTAAAATCTGGCTATTCTTAAAGCCATTCAAGTGCTCTCTACCGCAGTTCGCCCGGCACCAATTTTGGCGCCACGGTGCCTTTAGAAAAAATACAACCGAGTCATTGACGATTTGAAATCACGTCTCGACTAAAAGTTTTTCATCCGGAGTTTCTGACTGACATTTTGATAATAAAATATTTCAAAGTCGCCTTTGTTCAATCACTTGTCGAGCGATATCGATAGATATACCTACTTGATGTGGTAATTTTGCATTGGCGCTTTTAACCTTTTGGCTTTTCGTTTGTTTGGATATTGATGGCGCCATTTTTCTTTGAAAGGAGTCTCGTTTTGCGAGACCTTATTGCTTCTTAGTTAGGGCTTTGATCGAGAATACATCGGGAACGATTGCATACGATGCGGAAAAAAGCTGCGCAAATATTTTTTTAAACCTTTCATGTTGTGGCCGAGGTTGTGGCTCTTGACTTTTGAGTGTGATTGTGATTTTGTGATATTGTGTCTTGATTTCGAAATAGATTGTCTTTGTCTATAACGCCCAGATAACAGGCGTCGAAATTAGATGAATTTCGAAAATGCGCATTTGTTTTCATCGAAATTTATGCGGGCAAAGTCCCAAAAACTGATCCGTTCGACCTCTTTGTTTGGATAAGACGCACGCAACTGTCTTTCTTGTGGTTCTTGTGAATGTTCTCGTTAAAACATAAAAAAAAATCGTTTCGTTGCCCAGTCGATTTATGAAAGAGTTCTTTAAACAACTCCACGCTGTAAATGAATAGATTGACATGCAAAGTTCATTATTTTGGGGGGGTTTTTATGATAAGTAACGTGCTCTTCTTGTTCGTTCCGCGTTTACGGATTTTGGGCGAGCAAAGATTTTGAGGCCGGAGTTTTCCCATTTTACTATTCTATTGCGTACGCCAGCGTCTTATATTGCATGGAATACCTATAGATCTGCGTGAAAATGGACAAAACACTGAAGCAGCCGAGTATATGTTTTGCGCAGGTGATAGCAATAAGAGTGTTCATTTCAATATTTTATCGCATGTATATATTTTGAAAATTTTGGGAGGTAGCCATCTTATATGTTATGGTTTTCAGTGCATGGCATTCGTCCAGGAAAACGATTTGTCTGTCACCAAAGGCTAGTCGCCTTCATTTCCGCTCCAATCGCCCAAGCAACAACGAAAGCCGTAATAATTTTGACTAGCTACATCGAATGTTTTGATGTGTAATCTATATCGTTTATACAAAGGCGTCGTCTGGGATCTGAACAAACTGTAAACTATTTCTCAGTAATTGTGTTTCTTTCTGTGCACAAGTTTGCATAACCGTGAACGAAAAGATAGAACGAAGACTTCGACCAAGTCTCCAGACCTGAAAGGCCCAGACACACCGGACGCGATTCGGCAACGCGTCGCGATTTTTCATATTTTGAAAGCGACTAAATCTATCTATGGAAGAAAATTTTAAAAGAAATTTGGACTAAATAACTAAAAATATTATATCGCCTTTGAATATCTGACAAGTCTCAACTAGAATCAAAGTTATCAGTTAATGAAACTCGAAAATCGCGTCTCTTTGCCGAATCGCGTCCAGTGTGTCTGGGCCTTAATGAATACGTCTTTTTTTACCGTACACAAGTTTGCATGAACGTGAACGGAAAAGAACAAAGACTTTTGTAACACGTCTTTTCGAGATAATGTAAGTTTTTGGCATGTTTGGGCGCGATAAAGAGCCCAACCCATTTCTGAAAGATAGTGAAAATATGCGTGTCGATCCATCCATGCACTTGAGTGATACAATAATAACCTTTTCACCTCAGCATGCTTACGCAGGTCTGCAAGGCGATAATGGCATTCAAATTTAAGTTTGTTGTGTGTAAAAGAGCTTTTTGATGATGTTGATTTAAATCACTTACGTACGTTTTTGCACCTGAAAAAGACATATTGAAATATTTTCGAATCACTTAAATAGCATTAGGAACAGATGCTGTCCTTGACCTTGATATTTGCGCATTTATACGCAAGACGCTGTACGTACATTTCCCCTTTAAATGACTCGCGTGCTGTCATTATTATTGTTATTATTAGCCGTTTATTAATCAATTGTTCTGCAGTAAGGAAAACTAAATTCCACAATTGTTTCTACTTTAACCTAACTTATAGCTACGAGAAAACACTATTAAGGCCCGGTTTATATTGTCAACGTTTCTGTGATCCGTGGGAATTTCGGACAGGTAACTCCTAGTTTTGAAGGATTTGCTAAAAATATTTAAGGTAACTGAGGCCTAGGTCAAACGTCGCTCTTCTCATGCGCCGAACCTAATGCAAACCACGTAAAGTCTTTGTCTGAGCTCATTTGCATTAGGTTCGGCGCATGAAAAGAGCGACGCTTGACCTAGGCCTCATTCAGAGCTCAACAAGGAACTACTTCACATTGATATTTCTTACAAATTCTTCAGAACATAGACTTTTCCGGTGAAAAATTCCTACTTTGATCACAGAAACTTTGACAGTGTAAACCGGCCTTAACAACTATAAAATATATTAAAATTCTTAAGTAATATGAAGCCTTAATATTAATTACAAAAATGATTTACGTATATTTAATAGTGATAAAATTACTAAACCCTTCTTTAAAATTTTTTTAAAAAAGGTCTACTACTATTTGAGTTTCGTAAGAAATACTCATGTTCTTCGATAGCAGTAAGAGAATTAATAGTGTTGTAAAGTGGACTGTTTTTACACATTTCCTTTCGCGTCGAGTTGATGAATCGCCGACATAGTTCATCTCTTTGACATTCCGAGGTTTTTAACATTGAAGTCTGCAGGACTGCTCAACTTGGTTTTTAAAACCTTGTTTTTGATTTTCAGGCGCCAGCGAAAGCTGGGAAGAAAAGGTCAGCGGGAAAAGGAATCTATGAGCCATTGCCTGGAAAGTTGCCGGAGACTGAGCCCGAGTTCGTAGAAGGAGTATTAAGTGATGAGGAGGCGTCCAGGCTTGGTAACCGTACCACGTCCCTCGCACGTGGGACTCACATTAGACAATCGCTGAGCAGAGGAAAATGGTAGGTTACTAGTAATCAGAAAGAAAAAAGAAAAATTGTTTTGAAAGGCCCTTCTTTCTTTCTTTGTTCTTTTTTAAAAACTTTAACGACCCGAAAGTCCATGAAGTTCAAGTTTTGCATTAGAAGATATCCTGCAATCCTTGTTTATATTCTTTAAATATGAAGATAAATTTTTGCATGAGAAGATAGCTATGGTATGTCTTCTTTAAATGACTTAAGCATTATAAATATGTGTGGTCCATGAAGAAAAAGTTTCGGCCTGAGAAAGTATAATTTGCAATTCTGAGAGGGACTCAAATATTGAAAATGAGCCCAATAGTTGACCTTTCCAGTGTGGATTATAACGGTCGGCAATCGGCTATTTGCCGATCAAATTCACCATATGGCCGATCAGTTTCACTGTGC
>JAODVM010209567.1:0-13473 GCA_025400095.1 Phenganax marumi
TAGATACTGTTCATACTTTGACTAACAACTAATTACCAAAAATGTCAATGTCCAGAATGTTAGAGCACATATACGTTAACACAGTGCGCACAACCTGGGCCTCGTCACAGAATAAAGATCAGTAAAGGTTGCTTTCCAGTTACGCGTTTTTGACACGCACGTAAAAGTTTAAATTCTTCAAACTTTAATACTTTTTAAAAATACAAGAGCAACTAGACCCGTGGTTATTTAGATTTCAAAATTCTAGACGTTTCTTCTTCGATTGCATGCCTATAAGATAGGTTTTATTACAACCTTAACTTTTACGCATGGAAAGCAGCCTTAACAGAAGGGTCACTTGCGTCGGAACCTTTGAGGTTTTTTTGCCCGCGCATATTGCATTACGCATGCTGTCCGCCACATTTTCTCAGCCAGTCAATGACCTTTTCTGACCAATAAACACGCTGTACTGGCTCACTGCTACGCTTTCTGGCCACTAAACTGCATATGTTTGCATAAAAGAAACGTGCACACGTTGCACCGCTGAGTTGCCCTTCTGTTACTGATTCGTTTCTTTTTTCTTTTGTAATTATCTTAATTGATCAGCCATTTATTATTGATCGCATTGTCAGTGATCATCGATGAGTTCAACCTTTTGTATACCTGAAATCACTTTCTTTTTTATTGACTCAACGACAATGGCCAGGTTTTTTGAATTACGTTTTAATTGATATAAAAAAAATTCTAATTCTTGTTCTATTTGCGCTCTGCCAGAAGTCAGCAGGAGTCCACAGTTTGAAAAAACATGGCTACAAAAACACGGAAGCCGCGAAGAAATACTTCTCCTTCATTTAGCTACTGAACAGCCTCTTGGAAACAAGACGTATTTGAAGGGGGAGCTACTACAAAAGAGCTACCCCACAAGCACTCTGCAACTGTTTTCACCAACTCAAAAAGTGGTGTTTTACTATCAAAGAAAACATACCCTCTTTTCGGACTTTTCCTAATAGGCTTTATTTGTAACAGCCGTTTCAATATTTTTCTCGGTCCACGGGCTTTGTAATATACTATACAGGAAAATGCGGACTGACAATAATTTCGTCAAGCAGATATCAACGAGAGGAATCAAAATCTAAAGAATTTTTCTTAACGTTCGGTCACATAAGCGCGCAAAAACACGAATTAATTGGAACCGTTCCGTTGGACAACAAAAATTTTATAAGGTTTTGAAGCTTGACCAATCATCTATTAAATATTAATTCTTATTTCACTCATTAAAACCAATGAATATATAGTGCAAGTTTTTTTTGACAAAAACAAATGTGTGAAACTAACTTAGAGTCGTCCGAGAATCAATAAATATTCGGCCATTTTTGTTCTGATCTTATAATATTTGCATCGTACCTGGAGTGATGATTCCTCTTCAAGTTCTAACCCATGTTGTTTCACCAAATTTACTTGATATTTTCTACGCGTGGCTGCTTTTTTGTCTTCCTCGTTGCCATTGCTTTCGTAAGCCAGAACAAAGTCGATTTTTCTTTGCCCATCTCGAAAAAATAGACTTTCAGTGTAAGTGCTTTGCCTCTTGTCTGATTCGCGGGCATGAAGTTCGATATTTTCGACTATTTCCGGATTGCTGCCGTAATTAATAAGCCCATCTGTTGAGGCGAACACATTTCTACAGCTTGTGACATTCGTCTGTTCTTTAGAACTCGCTACCAATTGCACATGTCGCTCAGAACTTTCGCCGGAAGTTGGTTCATTGTTTTCCATGGTAATAATTGACTATTTGACAGAAATGAGTTACTAATTATTCATTGAACATAGATACCCAACATTTGGGTGTTTTTATAAAACGCTTTTTTCAACTGCAACGAATCATTGCACCTTGGAGCATGCTTTGTCATGGTCGAAATCAGACAAATTGTACCAGTCATTGCTGGTCATTGCACAGTTAACCAAATCACAAAGCAAGAACTAATTGGTAGTTCACAAAAAATTAACAATTACTGTAACACAAAGTTCACTGGATTACAATGCATTACAATTAGACACCCGCGAATAGGTGGTCAACAGGAAAAGGTGGTAGCATCTGAGCCTAATTTCTTTTGGCTTTTCAATCTACGCAGGACCTTAAACATCCTGGGGCGGTTGTTCAAAGGTGGGTTAGCTTAATCCTGGGTTGATGAACTGACATCAACCTCGATTTTTCACTCGCTTAAGTTAAAATTTTGATAAACTTTTTGTTTAAAATGTTTGCTTTAATGAGTAATTTAATGCCTGCCTCAAAGTTTCAGAAACGAACAGTGCTTCAAAATGGGGCAATAATAACGCTGGGTTAAATTTAAACCTGGGTTTGTTGCTAACCCACTTTTGAACAACCGGCCCCTGCAGTTTCATAGCATTCTTTTGAACTGTGGTATACTATCTTAATACCAAACAAAGTATTGACGTCATTTTCTTGTTAATACTCTTTTATCGAAATAAAAAATTCACATGCATGTCGGCCAGTTTGTAAAAGACAGATTACGGCGAAAAAGTCTTTCAATCCATAAAATAAGTTTTACATCCTTTGGCTGAATTGTTTTCTTTTGTTTATTAAACAAAACATTTACATTAGTCATTTTGCTAATACTTCGTTAATGAAGAGAAAATTTCATATCAAAATATCGGACATAAATTGTCATTGTAAATACCAACATATTAGAGATCAGTCTAGGGCTCGACGAAAGCATCGAGAAATTGTTTCCGTCTTTTATGCGCAAGCAAATTGTATACGTAAAGGTCTGAGATAATCGATAAATCTTTCCCCTTCCAAAAATCCGAAATCAAATCCGACTACAACAATTAGCCTTTCTCACGACGCCATTTTTGGGGTACTTTTCGTGAAAAAAATAAGTCAAAATCAGAAAAATCTAAGCTGTATGAAAACCGTTGTTCAATAATTGAACTGTAAATTAACTTTAAAAGGTTGAAGGTATTTTTTGGGCAGTTCGTTCATAAAATTAGAAAAAAACTGCATTTATTTTCTTCTTTGTGTTTTTTTCTTACTTTGTACTAAAAAATACTTAGTATAGCCGAGTAAAACTTGTTTTTTGGCAAAGTTCGACTCGTTTTCCGAGAATGTTTATATGTTTGGTTTTTTGCCCGGGTTTTCCGTTGTGGGGAAAGACTAGGGCCGACCTCGGACTTTTGGCTTCAATTTTTGGCTTCAGGTAGCGTTCCATGTATTTTTAGATCAATGGCTTTGAGACTTTGTAAGGGCTTCTGGAAAAGCCTTTGTGTCTGTGTCTATTGCGCCTGCGTTCCTACTTAAGCCCGTTTTCCACTCGGCAGAATTTTCCGTGCGGAAAATAAATCTAGCAACGTAATTGAGTCGCATGAGACTTTTTCGCGACGAAATGTATTGCTGATCAATCAGTTTGGTAGATTTATTTTCACTTTCTCAGCGCGGGAAATTCCGCCTCGTGGAAAACGGGCTTAACGACCAAGCGCGAATTTTTCGCGTTGGGCAAAGTTTATATAAGGCTCTGCAGAGGAGACCCCAGGCTGTAGGTATATGTGGTCATGCTTTTGCAGTCTGTTTATGTGGTGGCCAGAGTTACACGGCCATGCTTTATTCTTTCGGATGTTCGAAAAAGTTTTGTTGTTTTGTTTTCTCACAGTGAAAATAAAGTGTCGAGATTTGGTGAAGAAAATTGCAATATACCGTCGTCGATTAGCGGTAGGTTTTATGGTTTCTTCCATAAGTAGTTTGTGGCAGTTAATAGGGAGCTTTAGCAAAGGCGACACGACGTCAACGAGGACGTGAAAATGGCGTAAAATTGGCGTAAAAATGGCGTGGCACATCCTTGCATGGGCATATCACGCCCTTGACCACGCCGTTTTCACGTCCTTGACGTCGCGTCGTTTTTGCTAAACCTCTCTAATGTCACCCTGCCGACTTTTCTGTTTTTAATTAGTATAGCAGGAAATTTTTTAAAGTTTTCACGCTCACGGCAACCGGGTACGATCTTGGTATTGTACCGGCATGCGAGATTGTGATATTGCACAAGTTTCGTTTCTGTGGTTAAGTAAGATGACAGTCATCTTGTTCGCAACCTCACCACTTAAAATACCTATGTCAAGGTCAGGGATTGTACATACTTATGATACTTTAGCCATTTAAAGAAGAATTGCAGTATGTTCACTTCCGTAAGTGTAATTGTTCATGTGAGCCACGATGGCCCAGTTGGCCAGGATGAGTTCATGGCGATGGGTTCCCGCCTCCCGTAATGATTTTATATGTCTTCAACTCCGTGTTTATATGGAAGCCGGGCTGGATAAAACAGGTCTGCTCGTGTTTTAATAGTACTTAAACTGTCGTGGTAGCCCTGCGTAGATATTTTGTGTGGGTTTGTTTTGATGCGCAGTCTACCGTATAGGCCATGTTGCACGGTGCAACTTGCAATGCACTTGTAACTTTGAGTACTATTAGTTAGTAAGAGTGTTCAAAACACATCAGCAGATGGCAAGATCATTGAACTGAAATAGATGGAAGGCTACTTGTCGCCGGAAATTTGAGGCCAAATTGTTCCGGTTAGAACCTAGTTCTTCGACGCAAAGTGAAAACACGGCCAGGTTCGAAAAATGAAAATATTCAGTTCAGCTTGAAAAAAACAGCTCTTAAACAAAATTGCACACTTCTTTTAATTTGATGTATTAAAAATAAGACTTTACAACACATAGTGACATTTTTGTTTTTACAACGCCACTTTTCAAAGTTATATGCTCTTGCAATGGTTTTTTTCGGCCGGTCAACATCTGACAGAGCTTAATTTAATGCCTTTTCGTCGCATATCACAAAATAACAACAAATGCACGTAAAATAACTAAACCAAAGAGTATAAAAGCAACTAAAATTACCAAGTTCTAACAGATACTAACCATAAAAAGTTTATTTTTAAAAAACATAACCCGCCAAGTCTCGCTGTCTCGCACCAAACACTATAGTCTCGCGTGTACTACACGATTTTACGTCCAGACACGCGTGTCTGGAGGTCAAAGTTGGCTTCACTTGATCATAGGCGATTGTAAATGCAGGTAGCCTTCCATCTATTTTAGTTCAATGGGTACGACATACGGGCGACTGACGTATGCGAAACTCTCGCTTGAGAGTTCTTAGAGAAAGACGAGATTATTTGCAGTCGATCTTTTTATGCAAAATTTTGAATAATCTTCCATTACGTTTCCATATAGTCGTAAACGTCGTAAAGATAGAGTCACGAACTTTCTAAACATCCGAAATAAAGCATTTTAAAACAAATTATTAGCAAAACAATTATTAATGGACAACGTGCATGTTTTCTTTGAGATATACTGCCAAGAAGATAGAATATTTTGGCCGTTGAGAGATATCGTTACTGTATCTTTCCGACGCTTACGACTATATGGAAACCAGGCTTTACGAAATCTTAAAACCCTGCTTTTAAGAATTAGCAATTGTTCTAGTCCATACAATTGACGAAATAGCCAGACAGATTTACTATTGTCAAAGCCATTACCTGAAATTTATTAAGAAAGGGAGCTTTCATACATTGCCGCTTTTTTTGGAAGAATCAACCTACTCTCAATGTTCGCTTTATATAATTCTAGTGTGAAGTTTTTATAGTTCGGTGTGCTGTTCTATGGATTTGCTCTTATAATTCTGTTTAACTGCTTTCATGAAAACCAACATTTTGCAGTTGGGCTAGCGTGTATAAAGAAAATTTTATGTATGCACAGTTGTTTAATGGCTACATGCAATTTTTTCCGTGTAGGTGCAACTTCCGGAGAGAATAATCATTTATGAGTTAACAAGTGATGATCCAGCCGACATGCGTTACCGAGTCAAAGTAAGCTCATTTATAAGATCTTGCTTAAATTTAAGTTGCAGTCATCGCGGAAACAGTTGCGCACTTTTGTTTTTGTGGTTGGTTGCTGAGCTAGTTCAGCATGCATCCGCTCTTGGTAGGCTGTCAAGCTAGTTTAGTATCATTTTCAATATTTTTGTATCAGATACAGAACTATTGAAAGAAATGAAAACACTGTTGGAAAGAAATGAAAACACTGTCGGGAAGAAATGTACTCGGTGGTGTTAACTTTGGTGAATTAAGTTACAATTCTTCCGCGTATTTAAAGAAGCCAATGGACTTTCAACCTTTTCGACTAAATTTTTAAAAAATTTTGAACTAGGAAATCTTTTACTACAGCCTGAAAGAGCATCAGAAATTTAGTAAAACTGCAAAGTTTGGTTGCGAAATGTTGCAATAGAAAGAAAATATAGTCGTGCAAAGTTGGCAAATTTTGTATATTTTGCTATTACGTTAAGAAATTAATATCAATTTCCCCCAAATCGACAAAATTTGCCAACTTTGCACGGCTATATTTTCCTTATCTTACAACATTTCGCAAGCAAATTTGGCAGTTTTACTAAATTTACGATGCTCTTTCAGACTGTGGTAAAGATTTCCTAATTCAAAAATTTTTAAAATTTAGTCTAAAAGGTTAAAGGTCCATTTGCTTTCGAAGCTCGTAAACATCGCAGCGTGAATTTATTTTAACATTGTTTTCATTTTTTTCAGTACTTCTATATCTGCTACGAAAAGAGTGAAAACGATACTGATTAACTTAACAATCTATCAAATGTGAATGCATGCTGAGTTACAACCACTGTCAACCAGCCCCTTCAAAATTTCATTTTCTTGTAGGAAAAAATCGAGGAAAAATTTGACTGCAACTTGCTTGTGGTTTGCGCGAACAATATCATCTTATGCCAAGTAAGAAGTGTATTGCTGAAACAACAAAATAGTTGGGTTTTTTTAAATTTACGAGTTGTGATTCGCAGCTTCTTGCTATACGTCATTCATTTTAAGTCTGGTTTCCGTATATAGTCGAAACTGTCGGAAAAGTAGAGTCACGATCTCTCCTAACAGCCGAAACAGATCACTTTCGAACTAAATATTGGTAAAGCAATTACTAGAGAATAATACGTATGTTTTGTATGAAATTTGCTGCTATGAAGATAGAATATTTTGGTCGTTGAGAGCTATCGCTTCTCGGGCTTTGTTTACGACAGTTGCAACCATATGAAAACCAGGAATTACTATTTAAGTTGATTATTGGCATGCATGTTTCTATTTTGTAGGAGAAACGACTTCAGTGTCTCAGCTTTCGTGGTGAAAAAGAAAGGTTTGTGAATTTTCTGTTGAATATAGCGAAGTAGCAAAATCGTCTTGCCAATACGAGTTTCACGTCATCTTTAATTTTCACTCTAATATTTCTGTTTGCTAAAAAAATACGGCTTAGTAGACGTGAATCTGCTGAGGCGACAGACCGTTTGTTTAATTTGTGTCAAGACCAAACGTTGTTCTTGCTCATAAGATTTTCCCTGTACCAAATGATTCGGATTTTTGCCTGACGTGGAACGCAGTTAAATTGTTGGTGAGGCAAGAACTTCCTCTACAGAGCCCTTTAAAGAAGGTTCTGCCGCAGGTGCGAAATAACGGCACGAAGGTGACCGACCAAACTGATTATTGTTCGGACATCTCGTGCTCCTGGACAATCAAACTGTTCGGCTAAACTAAAGCTGTAATCTGCGGTACTATTTCATGTAACCTGCCTTGCAGTGGCTTTGTGATTATGCCTACAACCGTCGCTTTAAGGCTCCGTTTACACGGTCCCGGATTCGCATGGTTACGACATCAAATTAAGCAGTTTCGAGAGGAGTGTAGCTCATAAATTTATGATGATGTTGCAAAACTTAACAACAACTACGCCTAGAATAAGTTGTTTGAACATATATTAGCGTAAAGTGACTAAAGTGTGCGTGAACTGGAAATTAGGGAGCTTTCGCAAAGACGACGCGACGTCAACGAGGACGTGAAAATGGCGTGGCACATCCTTAAGGTGGCTCCCTAGAGTTTTATCTCCGGGGGTATTTTGATCGTATAGACGCGTAAATTTTAATGCCGAAATAATGTTTTGGTGGCAAAACAAACGTTGAATATCTTGCATTTCCCTAGGTGAATTTTTTCTATACTTTGCACATCGATTGCCGGTGGTTTACTTGTTTATTTGCCCGATTTCAAAAAAATTAAATCGATACGTTTTTGAGCAATTCGCGAAAATTTACTGTGGAAACCTCCTTCGATTTATTTCTTTTAAAATTGGTGTGTAAGTTTTTAAGAGTAAAAACTTTCTTTGTACAAAATATGAAAAAAATTTACCGAAGGAAACGCAAGATATTCGGTATTTCGGCATTAAAATTTATGCGTCTATACGATCGAAATACCCCCGGAGATAAAACTCTAGGAAGCCATCTTAAAACACAACGACTAATGAATAACATGTTTACCAATTATTCGAAAGGCGGCGGATAGCGCTATCCACTGGATAGTGATTTTAGTAGCCTTTGTTAAATTGCCCATTGATCGCTAAAACATAAAATTACGACCGATATCGATACATTAAAGTCTCTGATATTTATATCGTTGAAAAAAATGCAAGTTTCGGCCGATTTTTTGTTCAATTTTATAAACGTTAAAACATTCACTATCCAATGGACAGCGCTATCCAACTTTCGAACAACCGGCCCCTGGTTATCTCTCTATTCTAGTGTTTATCTCAGTGTTTGTACTTTTCATAGCAATGAAGACTTGCACAGTACCTGGATTAGCGAAAAATCGAACTTCAATATCGTCTAAAATGAATTAACAAACAACACAGTTCATTAAGACTTTTATAGGATATCGCACTTTTAGATATGGCGAATAATGTTTCTACCTTTTTGTACTTTGTCGCATAATAAAAACACTTCTTCTCCACCTTGAACGAAGCCGGATTGTCGATCGACTCGACAGATTTTCAATTCAGACGCAGAGGCCGCTTCTGCAGGAAAAGTGAAAAATTCATACACATTTTATTGCCAGAACTTCAGTAGTATTCCATCTGACAACGTTTTAAGGGGAAAACATAACATAAACAACTGAAAAACGATTAATATGCCTCCAATTAAAGCCCCGCAGAGACGAGTTCGTCGTACACACGAGCAAGTGAACTCGTCAAGAAACTTGTCAAGGAAAACCTTGTTCCTCTTACACCCGAAAAGGAATTAGTGTGATTTAGTGTGATTTTGAATTTATTGTGATTGTGATTTAGTGTGATTTAGTGTGATAGTGAATTAGTGTGATTTACTTGCTCGTATAAAAGTAAAACATTCTGAATTTAAACACCATACATGCGTCGCCCAAAAAGGGGCAACGAAAAACTAACTATATACGAGTCTTCCATGAAGTCAAAAACACATAAAGAAGAGAGAAATAAGCGTGATTTGTTTACTTCTTGAGAGAAAATATGTTTCACAATTTGACCACCATTTCCTGCCCTCTGGGGCTTACCATTGAACTAAAAATACATGGAACGCTACCTGCAGCAAAAATTGAAGCCAAAAGTCCGAGGTCGTCCCTAGTCTTTCCACACAACGGAAAACAAGGCCAAAAAAACCAAACATATAAACATTCGCGGAAAACGAGTGAAACTTTTGCCAAAAAAAAACATGTTTTACGAAGCTACTAAGCATTTTTTAGCAGAAAGTAAGAAAAGAAACACAAAGAAGAAAATAAATGCAGTTTTACTCGAATTTTATGAACGAACTGCCCAAAAAATACCCTTTTCTTTGGCAAGAACGTACAATTAGAAGTGAAGTCTGTGTTCCCGCGAGAGAATCGCGAAACAGTACACACGCGTGTCTGGGTATCAAATTTGGCTTCAATTCATTAGTAGACAGTATTATTAGAGGTAGCGTTCCATGTATTTCTAGTTCAATGGGGCTTACTGTGAAGCACTTACTTGAGTCGAAAATTGGGTTGGAGTAAACAGGAGTGAGACAGTTGACAAAATGTCCTTGTTCATTTGGTAAATAAGTCTGAAAACACAGCCGTACTGTACTCAGGTTCATATTTTTTGCTTCATTTTCCACAACCAGTTCGATTTTACTCATCTCTTCTCCTAAAAAAGAATGCTACGAGTTTCATATCATGCTCTTTTTGACGACATTAACAAATAACAACACTTTATTAAGAATCCCGGGAAACTTGTGCAACTAAAAATTTTAACTCCGGGGAAAAAACGGCGGGAAAAGTAGAGGGGAGTTACCCCATACCCTCACCTCATCCTAGGAAATTTAAATAACCAAATCATGCTGCGGGAAGCCTTCTGTCTGTTTTAATTCAATGGTTGTAATAGACCTTTTAAAACATTTCTTACTGGCAATGGTTTCAGCTGCTTTTCGGTCAGTGACCTCGTGACTCGGCCCAGCCCCCATATCCACATCCACATTCATTGCCTCAGTGGATGCCGCTGACAACGGTAGTTTCTCCAATTGTCTTCTTTTTAGATATCGTTCTTTAAGGACAGTTTTAACATTCTTTTTGGTCACATGTTGGATCCCCAGATTTGGGAAACTAAAAAACAAAAATAAGACATTTTACACTGGTTCACAACTTCATACAATCACCCGATAACTACAGTACGTCTTCCCCGTGCACGAGTTTATATAAACATGAACAAAAAGATAGAACAAAGACTTTGGTCAAGTCTCCAAACTTCGATGACTATGTCTTCCCCTTGCACAAGTTTACATAAACGTAAAGACAATACATGGTCTAGAAACTCGACGAAATCTTGTAATCATCGCCAGGCTATTGCGATACATCAAAATCTCCACAAAATGCGATACTTGTCGTCCATACGCCGATATATCGAAAATATCGAAGTTAAAGCTACGTCGATTTTTTTATGAATATCAATAAATAGTTATACTTTAACTCCGGCCAATGGTTAATTCTAGTTTTTGAAGTGCTTTGCCTGTCAGTATTGTTCTGGACTTTACTGGGCTTCCTTTCCTATGATCGTGGAGACTTCCTTCTGAAGTTATTCCTCCTGTTTACTTATAGATTTCACTAGATGAAGCTATCGCCAGTGTACTTACGATGCAGTCATGCCATTCTCTGGGCCAACTTCGACGACACATGCGCCATCAACAACATTTTTACCCACCAAACTATGAGCATGGGGTTGCGGGGGGTCCGAGGCAGTCACTAATGTCACTTCGATTCTCGCTTTCCCAAAGTAATTAGTGATCTAGAACATGTAAATGATTCATTGTAATAGTGTATAGGACAATTTACCCAGTAAATCATCTGGCTGAAGCATATGTACCTGAACAGATGGGTAGGTCTTGTGTCCTTTAGCAGAACGTTCTCCGGGCAGTCCACCATGAGAAGGCCCTTCGCAAGAATATCTGAATCTAAATCCACGCTATATACAGTAAAAATGAAATATTAGTAAAGTAACTTGCGAATGGATGGTAAAAGTGACCATAATGTCACTTTTTGTGATTCCAGCTAACTTTTTTTGTTTAATATAAGCATCAGTTTGAGGTGACACCACCTATATTTATTATTGCAAAGCTTTCGGTCCGCTAACCCGGACCTTCATTGACCAGTGCAACTACAGTAACTTGAAAACTAACAACCAAAACTAAAATAAACAGCTAAAACTAACTTGTTTGCACCATGCAAAATTATAAAAAAAATTTTTTTATTTGCTTCTTAGAGTAAAACTTTTAACGCTCAATACCGGGTTAATATTCCTAACCTGTTTCGGTTGTTCCAAAATTTCCAGCTCGGCTGCTAAACAAAACATACAATGTACACATGTAGTGCTCATTCAATATCAAATTCAAAACAAACTGAGGTCTTTTCCATTTCTGGTTTGACAGTAAATTTATTGGAATTTCATAAATGTATTATTTGGATAGGCCTTCAAAACTGGTGCAAATTGTCACTTTGCTCAGAAGGTTTGCCAGACAAGTTTTAAAATTATTTCAGGGTTTGCCATGCTACTGCAATACATAACACATATTAAAAGCAGTTTACAGAAGCAGGAGTGGGAGGCTTGAAGGTTGCATTTCGACTGTGAGGCCCTGTTTAAATGAGACAAAAATGAAGCCACACCGAGATGGAAATCGACATTGCCATCAAGTTTACATGAGACCGACACAAAATCAGCTGCAATACTCGCATGCGTTCTTGCGAATGAAGACCAGCATGAAACATTTTTGTGTTTACGTTTCTACTGCCCTGGGGCCGGTTGTTCAAAAGTGGGTTAGCAACTAACCCACATTTAAATTTAACCCACCGTTTTTATTGTCCCATTTTGAAGCACTGTTTGTTTTGAAACTTTGAGGCATTAAATTGCTCATTGAGGGAAACATTTTGAGCAAAAATTTTATCAAACATTTAACTTAAACGAGCTTGAAAACAAGGTTGAAGTTGTTCATTAAGCCAGGATTAAGCTAAGCCACCTTTGAACAACCGGCCCCTGGACATAGTCAGCTTGGTCAGCAGGCAGAATGACTTCAGACTGGTCTGAGCAGTAATATATTGTCTCTGTATTCTGTAAACGTCTTCTATGAATAATATTGTGACTGACATGAAATCATCCCAGTCTTACTTCGTTCCAGTCACACATATACAGCCCCTGAGGCACAAAATGTGTCATAAAAACCCTTTATTTTAGCACACTAACCTTTTATACTGTCTCCAACGCTTGCAAATAATGATTCACCATTGAACATGCTCATCAATTCAGTGGAATTTAAATTTCCAAACTGGGTCAGCGAAAAATTTGTTAGCGAGTCGCCTTCTGCCATCACTGTACAAACTTTGTTCTTGAACAAAAAGAGAATAAGCCTATAATTTCACATTTGGTGTCACACAAAGTAAAGCATGAGTAGCATATACTGCAGTGCATTGTCAGGTAAATCAATTGTCAATAACCAGCTCAAGCTATTTTAGGTAGACCACGATATGGTAAATGAAATGAATAGTTAAGTTTGAGAATCATTTGTATGTAATAAAACGTAATATATTATAGCTGTTTTGGGTCAGATTATTCTGAGAAAATTTTGACTAGAAGTAAAACCATTACTCTCAACATGCTATAACAGATGGTTTCAAAATAAAGGCAAATTTTACTAAGGGCCCATTCACAAGGAGCCTAATTACTCAAATCGGCAACTTGCTCAGCAGCACCATGTTCTCAGCTACTCCATCTAATGAGTACTTTTCCCCAGCTGACTGCTTACCAGGCACAACCTATAGTAATTCGCTTTGTTCAAGATCTCAGCACAAACAGTCAACATCTCAGCAAGGTGAGTTGTTTGGTTGTGCCAAGTAAACTTTGTGGCCTGTGAAACTTAGTAAGGTCATTTCAGTTCCGTCAATAGCACATACATATTGGGCCATTCCATTTAATAAGCGCACACCCCCTATTGAGGGTTAGGGTTGCACACCCTCTTGGATATTTTGTACTGTAATACCCCTCTGGATTTTACCCTGCCGTTCGATTTTCTACCCTCATGGATTTTCCAACTTTGTTTTGACCTATTGAGGGGTTTTCATTTTTAACCCC
>JAODVM010209678.1:0-13472 GCA_025400095.1 Phenganax marumi
TAGAATTGACCGCTGCAACTCTGGCTGTCAAAGTAGACAAACAGATTCGTGAAGAACTAGACCTTTCCATTCGTCGCGTGGTTTTTTGGACTGACTCGACTGTCGTGCTGCGCTACATTAGAAACAAGTCTAAAAGATTTCAAACCTTTGTGGCAAATCGACTTCAGATGATCCATGATGTATCTTCCCCCCATCAGTGGCGGCATGTACCGACAAAGCAGAATCCGGCAGACCTTGCATCTAGAGGTTTAAACATTGGTAGCAAAGATCGTGATCAACTCCACTTGCAATTTTGGTTCAATGGACCTGACTTTCTTTGGCAAGATTGCCGATCCTGGCCAGAGCAACCAATTGATCTACCTGACGTGAGTGATACAGACAAGGAAGTGAAAGGAGCAAAAGCAAATGTCGGTGCCGTAGTCGCTTCCGAAAACGCAATTCCTGAGTGTCTAAGTCGTCTTATTCAACGACAATCATGCTGGTATCGCCTACAAAAGTCAGTTGCCTGGTTACTAAGATTCAAATTATATTTATTATCTCGATGTGGAAAGATTCTAGAACACGAAGTAGGGCGCGGTCCCCTAAACGTCGAAGAGGTCAAAGTGGCAGCTACGGAAATAGTGAAAATCACTCAACGAGAAGCGTCAATTAACGAGCAAACAGCCAAGGACAGGTTTGCTAAACTAAGCCCCGTTATCCACCATAATATTGTTAAGGTCGGCGGACGTTTAGAAAGGTCACCTGTGCCTGAAGAATCGAAACATCCTGCCATTCTCCCGTCACACCATCACGTTACGAAGCTCATTGTTCGTTACCATCATATGAAAGAAGGACATGCCGGAACAAATCAAACCCTGGCCGCAATTCGTCAAAAGTATTGGATCATAAAGGGACCAAGTACGGTAAAGAACATCATCAAGAATTGCATACCATGTCGACGTTACAACCAACCTCCTTGTAAGCAGATCATGGCTCCACTTCCTGCAGCTCGAGTGACGCCAGGAAATCCTCCATTCTCGTCTGTGGGAATTGATTACTTTGGTCCACTTAAAGTGAAGTATAAGAGAGGAACCGTAAAACGCTACGGCTGCGTTTTCACTTGCCTAGCAGTGAGAGCTATACACATTGAGATCGCGCACGATCTCTCGACGGATTCGTTTATTCAGGCGGTGTGCAGATTCGTTAGCAGACGTGGCCCACCCAGTGAATTGTTCAGCGATAATGGGACAAATTTCCGCGGCGCCGAAGTCGAAGTGAAGCATATGTTACAGAAATGGAACCAAGCTAAGATAATGGATCGTCTCCGGGAGAAAGGCACCCAATGGCATTTCTCGGCTCCAAGCGCAAGCCACACCGGAGGCGTGTGGGAGCGCATGATCAGGACAATCCGGAAAATTATGCGTGCCTTAATCGGAAACAGACTGGTGGACGACGAAACGCTTTTAACTGTGATGTGTGAAGTTGAGAAGATGATTAATGATCGCCCACTTACACGGCGGTGTGACGACCCTCGCGACTTGTCAGCTCTGACGCCAAATACCCTGCTTCTTAGTTATCGAAATCAAAGCAGTTCGGCGGATACCGTATCTTCAGCCAACCAACCTCGAGAAAGATGGAAGCAAGCACAGAAATTAGCGGACGATTTCTGGGCAAGGTGGTTAAAGGAGTACCTTCCGAGTCTGCAGGAGAGGCAGAAGTGGCTGTGCCCAAGGCGAAATTTAATCGAAGGGGACCTCGTTCTTATGGTGAAAGAAGATTCTCCGCGAGGTCAATGGCCTCTTGCGGTAGTCGAGGAAACATTCCCAGATAGCGGTGGACACGTTAGACAAGTCGTAATTCGTACGGCGAATCAGAGTCGATATAGGCGTGATATCAGGAAGTTGTGTCTTTTGGAAGAATCAGAGAAGTCGAAATAGACTAACATTGTGGAAATAATATAACCAGTTGATGTTAAAGTTGAACTTAATCCTTTGGTCGGCGTTATCGGAAAAGCTTGGTGGTTACTTTATTTGGAGACTCGTGGCGAGGAATCCAACTGGAATTCGAATTGGTAGAACTTACATACTTGCGCAAGTGAACATTGAAAATTAAGTGTACTGGGAGTCTCGATCCCTTTGTTGATTTGGAACGACTGTATAGAAAGTCGTTCGGGGCTGGTATATAGGATCGAGACGCGTATTACGCAATCATTAATTTATGCTTTGTAGCCCGGAAGTGGGCAAGTTAGAATTCGCGGTATTTTTCCATGTGCTTGGTTGTATTTTTTGTACGTGGAATTTTAGTGGCAAAATACGAGGTAAAGACTTGTTGTATTGTTGTATATGTTTTGCTTGGAAGATAACAATGACTGTAAACTTATGATATTTTCTTAATTATTTGTTTAGAACCGCGCACTGTATGCACTTTAATGTACTTCTTGTCATCGAGATTGTTATTGTGCTATAATATATTGGTTTGTTGTGTGCAATTGTGTGTGTGTATCTCGTTGTCGTTGGTCAACGTAAGCTGGGAGCCGTTTGAAGCTTACATAGTTCTCGTATTCGAGTGTAGTTAAAGTTAAAGTCGATGTGAAACTGACCGACGCTATGAAAAAGAAAGGGAAAGGTCGAGGCAAGAAACCAAACATGTCGAAGAACTTACAGTCGCCGTCAGGCCAAGACTTAAGTCCTACATCCCAGAAAAGCCAGGGAGAGTCGGAAGAGGACCAGCTGAACGATTCGAGAGCTTCAGAGCTTCAAAGTTCGCCTGAAATGGTACAGAAAAACGGTAGCGAACGAGCCGAGACTGCCGCAAGCGCCGTTCAATCTGAAAGCCCGATGCGTGTCGCTTCCGGCGAGGCTACGAGAAGTTTTAGTCCGTTAGAGCAAGAGGTAAACCATGAAAGACAACAACTTGAGAAGAGTCTTAGTGAGGTCGCTTCATTTTCTCAGAACAATACTGTTTTGTCGCCTTTGGCTGAGGTATTTGAGTCAAATTTGAATAAAATTCGCCATGCAAACACGGAACAAACAACACCGCTCGTGAGCTCCACGCACACGAACGCCGCGCGTGGAAATGCACGCGAAGGAGACACGAATGGGCAAACCCGCGTGAATACCGCGCACAGTGATCCCGCGCGGAGAAATTTAATTGGGACGGTGAATTTCCAGGAAAACGGGGCTGGCGCAACGAGTTCATTTGATTCGATGTGGGAAGAAAAATGGCGCGAGTTTGGAGAGCTTGAAAATGCACGCAAAGAAGCATTGGAAAGAGAAATGAAGGATGCAAAGCAAAGGCTAGAACAAGAAATGAATCGAGCTAAGATAGAGTATGAAATAATGATGAAGAAACAAGACATAGAACGCCAGCAAGCTGAACTCCTTCAGTTAGAAGAGATTTATGGAAACGACGCAGGAGCTCAAACAAGAGTTTTGAGTCATAAAAATAACGTTCAGAGTAACCCCGGCTATGATAGGCATCAAGAGCAAAATACGACCGTCAGTGAGGCAACTTCTGCACCACAACATACACCTGTAGTGCAAGAAAACTCCTCCCAGTTACAACATTTACTAGAGAAACAGCAAAACACAATGGATGAAGTGGTCAGAGGCCTACGAATGCCACAAAGAGAGTATATGAGCTTCTATGGTGAACCACGTCACTTTCCATTATTTATGAAGAATTTCGAGATAAACGTTGAAAGTAAAGAAGCCAATGATGCAGACCGACTAAGCTACCTGATTCAGTATTGTAAGGGGACAGCAAGACAGGCAATAGAACATTGTGTTATAATGCCACCAGATGAAGGATACAAACATGCGAAGGAGATCCTGAGGAAAAACTTTGGTCGTAACCACATAGTTACTCAAGCCTTCCTAGATAAAGTCATCAGTGGACCGCCCATCAAAGTAAACGAAGCAGAAAAGTTGTCGCAATTAGCACGTGACATGGAAACATGTCTTCTTGGTTCCACTCAGTTGGGAAATGGAGCAAACATCAACTCGATGGACACCCTCGGGAAAGTAGTCGGTCGTCTTCCAATCCACCTCAGATCGAAATGGGCCGATAAAGCGAGTCTGCTGTATGATAATCACACAACACCTACCTTCTCCCACCTATTGGAATTTGTCCAATCTCGAGCAGCAGTCGCCAATACCTACTTCGGTCAAATTATCACTTCGAAAGTCGAAACTCGCAAGGACGGGGCAGATAAAGGGAAAAGAAGACCACCCTCGTTCCATGGAAATAGCACTAGTCTGGCGATGCATGGGCAGACTGCAGAAGATGTTAACAATGAGTCAAAGGCAAGGAATTTATCATGCGTTCTATGCAAAGGCACTCACCATCTTGAGCGTTGCCACAAGTTTAGAGCCTTGAATCTTGAACAGCGACGGGACTTGGTGAAGTCGAAACGAGTTTGTCACGCTTGTTTAAGTCCTGGACACTTTGTAAAGAACTGCAGAGGAGCTCGTATATGTGGTGTCGAAGGTTGCCAAAGAAGACATCACCCGTTACTCCATTCTTCGGAAATTGTACCAAAGGGGGAAACTAGAACCAGTCAAACGCCATCAAGTTCAGGTCCACCTTCTGACAACAGTGCAATGCCTGAGCAGAATGCCCAACCAAATGGACGCCCTACATCTGGAGTCGGAGTAACAGATTCACCATCCCGCAGTTATCGTGTTGGGTTGCAAGTTGTGCCGGTTAAGGTCAGCGCTCCCTATGGCGATCGCGTCATAGAAACCTATGCATTTTTGGACAGTGGGTCAAACACAACCATGTGTTTGTCCAGTTTAGCTGAAGATCTTGGTGCTGATTGCACATCTGTTGAGTTTAACTTGTCAACCGTAACAGGGACCCAAAAAAGGAAGGGTAAACAGTTATCTCTTGATGTTGTTGGGGTTTCAACTGGTAAGGGTGTTCGGCTAGATAAAGTGTGGACAACTGACAGTTTCCCAGTCTCTCCAGAAAGTATTCCAACAGCTAATGATGTGCAGCAATGGCCCCATCTCAAAGATATTGATATAACTGATCTGATCGACAAGAAAGTAACTATACTCATTGGAAGCGATGTCCCAGAGGCTCTCTACCCTATTGAAGTACGTTCTGGAAGGAAGAACCAACCACACGCAATAAGAACAATCTTAGGTTGGACAGTTATGGGTCCCTTGAAAGGAAAGAGGTGTGCAGAAGATGCCCAGGTGAATTTAATTCAAGTCGATCAGGTACTGGGTTCCAAAGAAGATATAAAGGGAATAGAGTCTATCCACGAACAGTTGCGAGGCCTATATAATGCTGAGTTTAGTGAGTCAACTGCTGACCTAAAGGAGTGTCTATCAATCGAGGACCGGCGTGCAAAGGAAATAATGGACAGTTCCATTAAGTTGGAGGATGGTCACTATGTAATGGGCCTTCCCTGGAAGAATGATGAGCCATATTTACCGAATAACAGATGTATGGCAGAAAGGAGGCTAGAGTATTTGAAGAAAAGACTGGAAAGAGACCCCTCACTGCACGCTAAATATAAAGCAACGATGGAGGAATACATTTCGAAGGGTCATGCCAGGAGAGTTCCGCTGCATAAAGGCGAAGAATCATTGCCGAAGAAGCCAACCTGGTATCTACCCCACCACCCTGTGACGCACCCACAGAAGCCAGAAAAGGTGAGAATTGTCTTTGATTGTGCAGCGAAGTTCAAGGACACGTCTCTCAATGACCAGTTGCTCCAGGGACCCGATTTTACAAATTCATTAGTTGGAGTACTCATACGATTCCGGCAAGAGAGAGTGGCGGTGATGGCTGACATAGAGAAGATGTTTCATCAAGTGAACGTGAAGCCTGAAGATTGTGAAGCATTGAGATTCCTGTGGTGGCCAGGGGGAGACCTTTCAAAGCAACCAGTCGAACATCAGATGACAGTGCATCTGTTTGGTGCGACATCGTCACCAAGCTGTTGCTCGTACGCACTAAAGAAAACTGCAGACGATAATCGACAAGAATTCAGCAAAGAAGTCATTGACACAGTAAACCGCAACTTTTATGTGGACGATTGTCTAAAATCAGTACGGTCAAATGAAGAAGCTGTCCACGTTGTTACAAAGCTCCCAGAATTATTGTCTCGTGGTGGATTTCGACTTACTAAGTGGTTGTCCAATAAAAGGGAAGTGCTATCCCACATTCCAGACAGTGAGAGAGCGCCATGTGTGAGCTTACAGTTAGAAACCTTGCCGAAAGATAGCGCATTAGGTGTTCAATGGAACACAGAAACCGATAGTCTGGGATTTCGAAGTGGAAGCCTGAAAGCTAACACCAGGAGAGGAATTTTATCCTTTGTTGCATCTGTCTACGATCCGCTTGGTCTAGTTGCTCCCGTAGTGTTGCCGGCAAAACGTATGCTGCAGGGACTTTGCCGCAGAGATTGTGGATGGGACGAAGAGATCCCGATAGAGATCACCAGAGAATGGCAAACTTGGCAGAACGAGTTTCAGTCGCTGGCAACAACCGAAATTCCGAGATGTTACAAACTGCCAGGATTCGAAGAGATCAAGAGCATAGAACTTCATCACTTCGCCGATGCATCGACTGAAGGGTATGGTACGGCGTCGTACCTTCGTTACGAAAACGCTGAAGGGAAAGTTTGCTGCAGTTTGGTTATGGGAAAATCGCGGGTAGCCCCCCTAAAAACGGTGACGATACCGAGACTAGAATTGACCGCTGCAACTCTGGCTGTCAAAGTAGACAAACAGATTCGTGAAGAACTAGACCTTTCCATTCGTCGCATGGTTTTTTGGACTGATTCGACTGTCATGCTGCACTACATTAGAAACAAGTCTAAAAGATTTCAAACCTTTGTGGCAAATCGACTTCACATGATCCATGATGTATCGTCCCCCCATCAGTGTGGCGGCATGCACCGACAAAGCAGAATACGGCAGACCTTGCATCTAGAGGTTTAAACATTGGAAGCAAAGATTGTGATCAACTCCACTTGCAATTTTGGTTCAATGGACCTGACTTTCTTTGGCAAGATTGCCAATCCTGGCCAGAGGAACCAATTGATCTACCTGATGTGAGTGATACAGACAAGGAAGTGAAAGGAGCAAGAGCAAATGTCGCTGCCATAGTCGCTTCCAAGTCTGCATGAGAGGCAGAAGTGGCTGTGCCCAAGGCGAAATTTAATCGAAGGGGACCTCGTTCTTATGGTGAAACAAGATTCTCCGCGAGGTCAATGGACTCTTGCGGTAGTTGAGGAAACATTCCCAGACAGCGGTGGACACGTTAGACAGTTTGTAATTCGTACGGCGAATCAGAGTCGATATAGGCGTGATATCAGGAAGTTGTGTCTTTTGGAAGAATCAGAGAAGTTGAAATAGACTAACATTGTGGAAATAATATAACCAGTTGATGTTAAAGTTGAACTTAATCCTTTGGTCAGCGTTATCGGAAAAGCTTGGTGGTTACTTTGTTTGGAGACTCATGGCGAGGAATCCAGCTGGAATTCAAATCGGTAGAACTTACGTAATTGCGCAAGAGAACATTGAAAATTAAGTGTACTTGGAGTCTTGATCCCTTTGTTGATTTGGAACGACTGTATAGAAAGTCGTTCACGGCTGGTATATAGGATCGAGACGCGTGCATTATGCAATCATTAACTTTATGCTTTGTGGCCCAGAAGTGGGCAAGTTAGAATCGCGGTATTTCTATTTTTTTTCCATGTGCTCGGTTGAATTTTTGTACATGGAATTTTAGTGGCAAAATACGAGAACCGCACTGTATGCACTTTAATGTACTTTTTGTCATCGAGATTGTTATTGTGCTATAATATATATATTGGTTTGTTGTGTGCAATTGTGTATGTAGCTCGTTGTCATTGGTCAACGTAAGCTGGGAGCCGTTTGAAGCTTACAGGTGATGTATTTTGATAGAGTGAAATCATCGTCATATATTTCTTCACATTTAAAATTTCCAAGACTAAAGTGAAACTCGCTTGTTTTGCTAAATGCAGAAGTGTCATCTGGAAAGAAAACACTTTTCATTTGGCTGATCAATTCTTTTTTTGAGGCATTTATAGGGGCATCAATATCGCGTGTTCCACCACCTTTCACTAAACGAACCGCAATGTTAATGTTTTTGCTTGTTATCATAGTGTTGCCAACCAGCATAAATTTTTCTAAATGCAACCTGACTACCACTGTCATGTTTCTTTTCCGGCAGTTTGGACTCAGATTTCTTCTTTTTTTGACAACCTTTCACCAGAAAATTACTCCTTCAATGCCTGAAGCAGGCTCCTCTTCTTTTCAAATCTGGCAGTTTCACTAGCTTTCTCGACAGAGACATGAAGAGCAAGTATATCTCCTCGACTTTTAAGACCCAAGGCTTGAAGTTCTTCATCTGTTTGCTACCTTTATAGCAGCTGCGTCCATCTAAAATGTAAGCCAGGTATTGCTAATAAATCACTTCAATGGGACAATGAATTTTGATAAAGAATATTGTTTCATCTTTATATCATCCTCTCCAAACGTCCTTATACAATTAAGCAATGTTTATTTAAAAATGCTTTATATTGATCAATTCATATTAAATTTTTACATTTATATTACTATATAAACATTTAATTCCGCATGTAAGCATGGCCGCATAACTGCATCTGTGGTGCATCCATTCTTAGTGATAGATGAAAATTTTAAATTCAAAGTATCTTCATAACAATTCAATAAGTTACGAATTTCCAAAGAATATTTCAGGAGCAAACCATAACAAATGATACTATTTCTAAGGTCTTGGAATTTTAAATACCATCAATTTCACTTGAGCTTGGACAAGCGCCCTCGAAACATGTTCTGATTGGACGCGAAAGTTTGAATGTTTACCATTAAAACTTCTAAACTTTCTGTCGTAATATCCACAGCTTTCCATTAAATTATTTGTTGCTTAATGCGTATTGATGCTTTTTTTCGATGCATTATGTATACGGTAAACAGTTTTGGTCGAAATTACAAACGTGGAGCTTTATTTTGTACGGACTTTCAAAATAGTGTAATAGAACTGGCACATTTCAGTTGTTGCAGTTCCGGCTTTACGGCAGAATGTTTGGAATTTTTAACGGTAAACATTCAAACTTTTGCGTCCAATCAGAACATGTTTCGAAGGGGCTTGTCCAAGCTCAAGTGCAATCAACGGTATATTCATCGATGACTAACGCTGGACCCAGCCCTTATCTGCATTTCCGTAAGACCGTGTTTTCCACCTTACCTCTCGATGCATTTGAGAGGCTATAGTTACTTAAATTGTTATTGTGTAAACATTAACATGTCAGACAATTATAGTGTGCATGTGTAGACGTTAAACACCAAAAGCAACCTTTTCTCTTTGAAAGTTGTTGCATATCTCCTCGTTTATTTCTCGTTTTTCTTTAAGAAATTTAATAACCTAATAAACATATAATTTAATGAAAGTTGTTTAAGATAAAAGGATAAAATCACCCAGTTTAGATTACCTCGTCTACTTCGCTCGACGACATCTTGACATATCAATAGCATGTGCGAGGCTTGTCCACGTGACAACTCGAGACGTAACACGTGGCATAACTGAAAGAAAGGCTAATAAGTGGCGTGGCAAATGAGAGAGCGGCGAGAAAAAGAAAAGAGAGGGCGGTGGCCCTTCTGAGCCACCGTAAGAACCAGAAGCAGATGAAATCATAAATGAACAAATTTAAAATGGTGACCTGAATAGATTTGAAAAGTTAAAAAAATGGGCCGAAGAAAACTTTTTGGCATTAAGTGGTGTTGCTGTAGCAGTAGGAGGCATTATCACAAGCATTGTTATTTGTGCAAGATCAGCAATTAAAAAAGGACCACAAGGAGCTTCAGCATTGACAAAATCGTTAGGAAAAATTGCAAAACAATTAGATCCACTTCCTGGTGCTGTATTATGTTTAGTTAGTGGTATTCTAGGTTGGGGTGCAAAAGGTATAGAATTCTTAGCTAGAAATATATGAATACTAATATTAGCATTAACTTGGTTTGTACATGATATGTGTAAAAACAAAAGAAACAACATATGATAAATAAACAAACACACTAACAAACACACGATGGTTCGAAAACTTGTAGGCATGCCATTTAATCTTATCATATTAACAATAGCAGTTACGGTACGCTTTTGCTTGCTAGAATACAAGTCTTGAAAGTAAAGAACAACAATCAAATGGTGAGCAGTATGGTTGTAATACGTTTTGTATTCAACTCTAACTTTCATTTTCAACTATGAAGCTTCAGTTTTTATAAAATTTGTGGCAATGGCGTAAGTCATTTCTACTTCCACAATATTGGGGTTTGTTTTGCTCCTGTATTATACATCCAGTTGTGAAATTTCAAATACTGAAGTACATCCAATTAAAGATCTTGCTGGCTTTTATATGTGGCAACAAAATTTTAATTTAAAATACAAAGCAGTACAAAAATTCTTGATTTTCTATGAGATAAATTAAAAGCGAACTGCGATTGACTGGGTTATGAAAATTTGAAGGACTATAGCCGTATAACACTGTATTGAGCTAACTTTTTAAAGAGAGTGTCTGCAAGTATTTTCATCAGTAGTCAAACAAGATTTCCTGTATTTTGTTTTATATATTATATTTTAATCTGAATATATCTTAAAGCAGATCGAGCGAAATATATCCAGCATCTAGTCAAGAAGATAAGAACAAAAGAAAAAAGTAGAGCTCCTGACATACCCATTTCTGAGGCTAAGGTACTGTGCGCTGATGACTAGTATCTACTTCAGCACTTTATATAGCACGCATGTGTTCCAAAACAGCCTATTCATGATGCTACGGCGGTTAATTACTTGTTTTGTATATTATTTCCACCTGTTTGAACGAATCTTGAGAATCTTTCCTTGTGTGACTGTTTGCTTGGCACTATCGACGTCTATGGTTAGTTGCTAGTTTTAACTGGCTTTAACCGGGTTTTAACTGTGATGAGTTTAGACTGTGCTATCAAAAATGTTTAATTAGTATTTATTTCACAGTGAAGCTATTCAGAATTTCACCTTGCTGAAACCCACATGTGCTACTGAGAGTTTACATGACGTATTTCATTGTATTTTTTCTTTATTAAGTGTTGAAGCAAGTAGTACTTTCACCCAAGTCGAATCATTCAAACAGACATTGGTACCTTGATCAGTCTGAACCCAGGATGATAAAAAGACACATACCATTTCAACTGTTACTAAAAAAACATTATCTTCAGTAAACAATCATATTACTACATAATGTTAGTAACATTCAAATAGTTTAAATTTTGTTTTAAATTAGAAATCAAAGCCTAATGAAAAAAGAACCCAGATGGACTACAAAGTGATCGTTGGATGGATACATAGACCAGATGAAAAATTAAAATACAAGCGAGTCCAACTTAATAAGGGCGGAGGACTACAACGAATGGAGTTCTCAGGTGAGGTTGGAACAGCTGATTTCTTACTGAAGAAGGCAAAGAAGCTGTTCTTCCCTGGAGGAAAGTCGAAGTTTGGACATCTGTCTGAAATGAAAGTTGAACTGGGGGATTTTCAGCAAGAGCCAATCCAGGCATTTTTAGATCACGAAGGAAAGGAAGTCACATATTCTGAGTACCTCAAATCTTACAGGTTGTACTCAAGTCGAGCTCACTTGTATTTGATGACAACTGCAACAACAGGTGATTGTGTCGATTGTTCCCTTCCCAAAGAGTTTCAACTGTTACCTGAGGATGATAATTTGGTTGTGAAAGATGTTATGTTGTTGGAGAGTTTGGATTCTGCAGTCCAATCACTGTTGTTTGTCATTTGTCTCACCGTCCGCACATCACGTGCTGTTGTCATCTGCTGCAATTGGTGAGACAAACATCTGTACTCCTGACTGGCTTGATAGTCATAGTCTATTTATTCAATACGACTTTCCTTCTCATTCACTCTATTCTGATCAATCTGTCTGTATTTCATCATTTTCGAGACAGCAGTGCTATGATGTTGCCTCTACAAACGACTGCACACTGCTCGAAACACCTTTGAACGTATTTCAACCGCCAGAGTGGAACTTTTCCATCAGCAGCATTTCAAAAGGTGAAAATGATTACTTTAAGAAAGTTATAGTGTCATTGAAGCTGTAGAGATGGACGACAAATTGGCCTGCAACAATGAGTGCTTCTACGAGTGTCCAATGGCTAATCTTAAGCAATCTTCTTTGATCCTGCATCATCCTTCAGAGATATGGGGATACGACAATAGTCAATTGGTACTTGCAGTCATCACATCATACTCCAATTCTGCAATGTATACATGGTACCGAAATGGTAGAGCATGTCATGAAGGCCCTAACTTCTGATGTTTAGTGGTAAATGAAGACGGTGATTACAGTGTAAAAGCACAATGTGGTAACTGGGAGGAAACATCTGAAATGGTCCAGATTGTCTGACGTCCCATTTCACCATCAGATTCTTCTCTTAGACCAAAGAAACATAGTAATTCTGGTGGTGAGAATGAAGACGACAAATTTTCGTTGTCAACGAAACCATCCTCCGAAAAGTTTCGTACGACGTTCCATTCATAGACAGAAACGATATACAGTTCGAGCCAAAGAAGGATGAGATTGGAAGAGGAACATTTGGAGTCGTTTACAAGGCAAAGTGGGTTGGCACTGAGGTTGCCGTGAAGCAAATGAAAGTAAGACAAATGAAGCAAATGAAGTCCATCATCCAATCAGAAGTCCAGGTGCATAGCAAGGCACGACACCCAAATATTGTGCAGATTATGGCAGTGGCAATGGGAAAGAGTGCTGTGTACATCGTATCCGAAGTAGTCAACGAGTCAAACTTGGATGAGCTACTCTTTTCAAGTGAAGAAGATGGCACTCGTGCATTCACTATAACTGAAGACAAGAAACCATTCGTGGGTTGGCAAATTACACAAGCAGTGGCATATCTACACAATTTGATACCAGCAATTCTGTATAGAGATATAAAGCCTGCAAATGTGCTTGTGGCTAAGGAGTCATTCATCACAGAGCCATGCGACATGGGCTTGGGAAACGTTAAATCAGCTCCGACAACTTTTCGTGTTTCAGTTGCAGGCGTTGCGGGTACGCCTAACTATATGTCTCCAGAGTGCCTCCTTGAGAAGACGAAAGCCACTGCAAAAGCAGACGTGTGGTCACTAGCGTGCACTCTTGTTGAATTGTTTACTGGAAAAGATTGCTGGGGGCAATTAGAAGATTCTGAGCCAGAGAATGAAGATGAAGAAAGTAAAGATGCGGATGCAGCGTTGAGTTGTCGTGCAATCTATTGTTGCCCGAAAGCAAAAGAGTTTCCGAATGCTTTGGAGCATTTTCCATCCGAGACTGTAGGTATTAAGAACATTCTTCTCAAGTGTTTTAATTACAACGCTTCAGAAAGGCCAGATGCCATTGACATTTTAGAGCATTTATAAAAGAAAGAAGTTATTTTGCACATTATAGGGTT
>JAODVM010209789.1:0-13471 GCA_025400095.1 Phenganax marumi
GTTTTAAAGTAGTGCCCGAAGGGGGGCAACGAAAATCGTTTTCTAAGCGACTTTTCGTGCCAGAGAATACGGCCTATTTGTAGCACAGTAAACCATCTTCAAATATATCTCCTCCTACCTTATCATCTTGATTCAAACTAGAGGCAAGATTCCGCAATGCTTTGTGGGTGATTCCATTACAACTGAGGTTAAGAACTGCGAGGTTGGGAAGACTTGGCAGCGACGAGATGAAATGTTGTATACCTTCATCACCTTTAAACAAAAAAGAAACACAACGTTCCAAATAGCACGGCCACTACGACATCATGAGGTACACCACTGTGCTCACTCACCCAATCTGTTTCCTGGTAAAGCTAGTCTCACAAGCTGATCATGACATTGCAGTGCGCGAAACAATGGAAGTACAGTTGCTGACGATAATGCCATGTCAGCGAGATCAACATTCGAGATCCGAGGATTGTTTTGAAGTACATTTACGATTCCTTGATGCACAGCTGAAAAATGCTGAATGGGTTAGAACGTTATCTAGGATACACACGACTTTCAGCAAGTAGTCCAAATTCTTTCTGAAACCCATTTACAGTCATGTGGTAAGTGTTGAAAGGCCATCATTCTTAGCGTACCTGTGTCCACGTTCACGCATGCGGCTTTGTAACGTTCAAGAACTGGAGGTAGATCCCAAGCCTCCACCGTGGCTACTACTTGCTCATTGTTGGAAAGCACATCAGTAATGAGATCATCTTTGGATAATGATGCTCCTTCCGCGGTAGATAGGGATAAGATGGGTTTCAGACCACTTGATGAATAATAGCGAAGAGTTGCCTGGAAATACAAGTCCAGATGAAAACACGTTTGTCAGGTGAAACAAGAGATTGAAACAAAACAGCAGAAGGTTTCAACAAACTGAGGAAGTACCTGCTCAGCCAGCCAGTGCACTGTCTTCTTTTCTTCCGCAATATTTGGACACGGAACAAGAAATGTCTTCTCCTTCACCTTTACTCGCAGTCTCATTGGTGCTTCCGGTAATCTAGCAACACTAGATGACGATGACGTCAAGGGATCTGGCGACGTGATATCCCACAATTCATCAGGAGATGAAGGTTCGCTGACAACATTCAGCTTCGTTTGCCTTAGCCTGGTCTTCTTACCGTTGGTGTTGCGATTTCTCTGATGCGGTTTGACGCTACGTTGTGGAATGTTACTCCGCGTGCGAAGAGGACTTGAGTTCTTGTTAGCAGAATCAGCCCTCCTGAGCATGTTCATTGTATCAGCAGATCTCTTACGTTTGCCGCTTTTTGGCATATCATCGATTAGCCAATCTTCTGTCGCAGTCTGGAGGTACTCAGTCTCTGAGATCAGCGCTGGCCTATGAGAGCCCCAGGACTCAACTTGAGTACTCCCAGTTACAGGATCAACACACGCTGAAGAGTCAGGGGTCGGGTCGTTTCTCCCAATGAAACGCAAGCGCTTTCCACTACATGTACTACGTTCATTTCCCAGCGTAGAGGTTAGAGGTAGTGATTGCGAGATGTCAAATCGACAGACAGGGTTAGCTTGGAATTGCGAGGGTGATTTAGTATGATCTACAGGATCCATTTCATCCACGCGTTCTTCACAGCCCCTGCTTTGTTGTGAGTCATTCATCCCGCGCACGTTATCTTGCGACACACCGCTCACCTTCGAATCTCTCCTGGGAGTAACACGCACAGGTATAGTATCGCTCATCCTGTCATCACTGTCACTATCAATCCCATCATATCCACCTTCCAACCAAGAATCAAAGTCCGCGGGAATCTCACTAAAGTTTTCGTCAGTCCATTCCATATTATTTTCAATCACCTGCGTCGTGTCTTCATCGCTCTCAAGTAAAACACTTTTCCTTTTCCGTGAACGTTGGTCGGCGTTTCTAGAAACTTGCAGTTTTCCCGGAATGTTATTTGGAGAATTATCGGAGTCTGTATCGCTCTCATCAGAATATTCAAGTTTATCTCGTCTTCTAAGTTGTGCTGTATGTGGTGGACAACGTTGGATTGCAGAGGGAGCATTTCTTGAAATTCCACCAGTGTGTTTTGAAAGTTGTTTCTCCCCTGACACATCCGAGTCGTCACTGACATCCGAAAAGTCAATCTTGTCTCTTCTTCGCGATTCTTGAGATCGATGAAGTTTCGTCGAGCGCATGGCATTTCTTAGAATTCTCATAATTTCTTCTCGGACTTCAGACAACTCCGGATCAACTGAATCATCGTCATCATCATCATCGTTGGCGATGGCGCGGAGCACGAGGTCCAGGGGGGTGTCCCTATCCTTGTTCTTCTGAGTGACACAAGCTCCCCGTGCAATCAACAATTTTACAACATCAACATGTCCATTCTGAACAGCATCATGCAGAGGAGTCATCCCTCGGCAGTGAGGTCCACCTGCATCATTGATATCTGCTCCTTTATCTAAAAGCAATTCCACAATATGTAGATTGCCATGGTTGCATGCTTCATGAAGAGGCTGCCATCCGCAATAATCGCGGGAGTGAACACTAACTCCCTTACTGATGCTCCTCTCCGCGAGACGGTAGTCACCTCTGATCGCAGCAACATGCAGCTCTGTCTCTCCCTTTTCATTTCGTTTGTTCTTTAATTTTGTTCGTTTTACTTTCTCCTCTTGTTCATCAGAATCTTGATCGGAATGTTCCATTTCTTCCTGGATCAACTGTTCTTCCTCCTCGTAATCATCAACATCTTGTTCTTCACTGCACTGAGACTCGCTTGCTTCACTGTCATCCATCTTGCAATCTTCAAACTCACTACCATGTTTTCTCCGTAACTCAGCCAAGAGCTTCATCACCCGGCATTTTCTTTGAGGGTTTTCACCTGCACATTCCAGAGCATTGTTGTAAGCTTTCTCAATGTTCTCAAAACTTTCATTAGCCAGCTCACATACTTCAGCAATGTTACACCAAGTATCACATTGTTTCAAAGGTTCTCCTTCACGTAGACTCAGTTCTTTCTGGAAATACTGCTTGGCTTTTTCGTATTGCTTATTATCCGAGTACGATGCGGCAATGGATACGCAGATCACAGCTTTCTCCTGCGCTTTCCCACTCAGCTTTTCACTTAAGTCCAACTGCTTCAAATAATAATGAACAGCTTTTGAAAAACATTTCACACTAGAGAACAGGTCGCCCAAATCTTCATAAGTTTTCATCAGTAACTCATCTCCAGGGCCACTCTGAACTGTCTCCACCAGTCGTGTGCCTTTAATAGCTTTAACCAAATTTGATCGTAAGTCAGCAATGAGATTGTCAAATTTCATGCTTTGAAAGCACTTCTTTAGAATTTTCTTGGCTCCTTCAAAGTCACCCAAATGAATTAAAACTAGACCCATTTGAACAAGAGCATCTGCCTCATCAAACTTCTTCTTCTGGTGCTGCGCGACTTTTCTAGCTCGTTCAAAACACTGCAATGCCTCTGCAGGGTGATGTTCCCTCAGCTTGATCTCCCCAAGGGAAAAATGACATCTGTATTCAGTGTCTTTTAAATTCTGGTTCACAGCAATTGCTAGTGCCTTTTCAATATACCTTATTCCTTTCTTCTGATTGTTGAGATTGCTGTAGACCAAACCCAAGTTGAGATAAAGTCGTGTCTTCATCTGAAGCAACTCTTTTTCGTTCACAAGCTCATGTAGCTGATCACACATTGCCATACTTTGTATGAACAAAGCTAGAGCTTTCTCCATTTCTGCTGTATTAACAGCCGATAGAAACCACATTCTCCCTATTGTAGCATGTGCCCTCTGCTGTTCAACTTTGTCATTGCACTTCTTCGATATCTATATATGAACATGGTTTTACTAAGGAGCACTAGGATGCATTGTCGTTCAATTGGTCATAACACTTACCTCTAGATACTGTTGCTGGTGGAATATTGCTTGTTTAAAGTCTTGACACTCGCATAAACATTCCCCAATCTTCCGATGTGCAATTGCCACACATATAGGGTCATCAAGTGACTCAGATAGCTGCAATTCCATTCTGTGCTCTTCAATTGCTCGTTCAAACAATCCTAGAAAGGTAAATTCATCAGTAATCCTACACCCTACACCCCTATTGCTCCCTGGGAAATAACAAATAGAAGAAAATTTTGTATCAAGAAGTATCGCATGATATTCTTACTATGTTCAGCCAATAACTCTCCAGCAACATTGTATAACTTGGCTTCTTCTGCAAGGTCATTTGCATTCCTGGCTTTTTGCTTTCTTCTGTCAAGCTCTGATAACAAGTATGTATAAATTCATATCAATATTTTCAAAGTTCTAAAAGTGAAATTCCATCACCTGGATTGAAATTTTAATATCACATCTCAAGGAAACGAAAACCTATTAAAAACACTCACGTTTCAATTCTTTCTTTAAATTATCATCCATAATTTTTCTTCCATATAAACAACTTTGATTTCCCGCCACATTCTGAGTGCCGACGATTTCCGAGTTGCTTCCGAGAAAGCGGCGAGCGAACACCCCCAGTCACTCCAGTGGAAATGTATTAAAAGTAGCAAACTAAGCGCTACTTAAAACTTCGTGCGATACTACGAAAGAATTAAAGACTATCGTCGAGAAAACTCTACTTAGCGGTGGCCAGGCCAGGTGCCGTCGTTTTTAGCCGCTCCTGGTGACAAGCCCACAGCACTCGCGATCTTGGCGGCGATCTTAGCTGCCTGCAGGCTCAGCCACACAGCGATCTTGGCTTCATCCAATCACAGGCGCTTTCCTATGGAGTCAAAAATAACAAAAATACACATTTCATGAAGAATTATGACGTCTGCAAAGACAATATGTAGGCGTTCCCGGAAATCAATTTTAATATAATTATTTTAAGGTATGCATTCTAGAAATAGGTTAAGATTATCATTCCACTGCGCACTTAAGTTTTGAATCATGGCTAGAAATATCGCCAATTTTGTACGAAGAACACGTCTGCTTGACATGGTACTTGCTTCTTTATGTGACTTGGAGTGGACGTTGAGGGTTGAATGCAACTTTTGTAGATTTTATCTGGGCGATTTAATCCATCAGCGCGCACGTGACCATTGTCACCGATATAAGCAACAAAGCAAAGTATTTGTGAATTATTCATTCAAAGAATACGTATATACTCACTCAGGGTAAAGGAAGACAGTGCAACACGTTTTGTGCGCGTTTAAAACGTTTCCTGCGGAATTAAGTAGGTCAGGCGACACGGGGGCAAGCGTCACCCCTTCCCTCGCCCATGGAATGACAAGTTCCTTTTATGGAAGCGGGAAGACTAGAGCCGAGCTTTGAAAAGGTATTTGGCAGGGAAGTCTGTCGAAAAAAGGGGCTCAAAAATTCTCGTCTTTCTCATTGTCTTAAGTTTTTCAACTCGGATGAGTTTGTTATATACAATTACGGTTCCTTTCTGGCTTGAGACGCTGTCTTAAGTTCAACCGCTTGGTAGAAAGTGTTTTATTTTGTGTTTAAATGATGCCGAGTGATCGCTACGATGGTGTCTGGGTCGATGAAATAGATGGACCAGAAAGATTGGAACGCGCTAAGAAACGCAGAGCAGAACAGCTTCAACGATGGCAGGCAAGAGAAACAACTTCTAATGGTCAACCAGTTGCGAAAAAAAAGCGTAAAAGGAGTTTAAAGTTTGTGCCAAATATCGTGATGCTTGAAGCTGCGGCAAGAAATGACCTTGAGGAAGGTAATTATTCTGCTTTTTCCGGCGAGATTTTAAATCAAAACTTTACGAGTATCTTCAAAAATTGTCGTCTGATTAAAATGAGCACCTGGTCGAGAACTTTAACTTACATACATATAACATACAACAACAAATTGTTTTGATTTGAGTACTGATGTTATCGTTTTCACAGTTGCCAGCCTTTTGGAAAGTGGGGTGAGTCCTGATTTGGCAAACGAAGATGGCTTGACAGCTTTACATCAGGTCGGCTAGAAATCAATTGTCTATAAACACAAGAAAAGAAAGTTTTGAGATTATTAATATTTATTCATATTTGAGTGTTGAAGCTTCTAGCCTCTAATATAAATTCAAAAGCCAATACAGACAATCATGATTTCTGTTTTTTAATACCATCCTTAATGTGTACGATTTGTGCAGTAAGATGTACTAAGTTAAAGAGCTCATTGTGTTTTTGTGCTGCTTAAAATGCTAGACAATGTGAAGGTTCGTTCAGACAATGAAATACAATGTTTGTTTTCAGCTTAAGCATGCATGCTTCAGCTAAGCAATTTCACGGTTTACTGCCCGTGTCAAAAACAAAAGGTTACAGCGAACTTTAAATTTTATTTTGTTTCGCGAAGTGAATGTTGAATTACAGAAACATTTTTTTCACAAGCAGTAAGTACTCAAGTTGACTTTATATGGCCAGGCTATAAGCCATGCTTGAGAGAGTAACATGATATCTTAATACTTTTTAAAATTATGATTTCCATCTTGGAAAATCAGTGCAGAGGAAAATTGTTTTTCTATTTAAAAGAATTTGCTTTGATGAAGTAGTTATTGCTACATTATTAGCACATTAGAATGTTGCAAATTCTTATTTTGAGATTTTTTACAGAGCTGCATAGATGGTTGTGATGACATGGTGAAGTATTTGATAGAGCACAAAGCAAACGTGAATGCATGTGACAATGAATTATGGACACCACTTCACGCAGCTGCGGCTTGTGGTCATCTCTCGATCATCCGGTATTTGTTGAAAAATGGTGGAGATGTCATGGCATTAAACCTCGATGGAAACCTGCCTGCAGATGTTGTCGAGGAGAATGATGAGGTCGTCAATTACCTTGATGAAGAGATGTTGAAGTTAGGTAAGATGAACAAGCATTTGTACTTTACAAGATGTTTTCTTTTGTTTAGCTAGCATGAGTGTTTGAATATTTCCAGGGTATGATGAAGCAGCCATTGATGAGCTCAGAGTAAGCCAAGGGAAACAATTATTGGACGATTTAAAAGATTCTGTTGAGAGTGGAAGGAGTTTGGACATCCAGGATGAAGCTGGTGCCGCAGCATTTCATGTTGCCGCAGCAAATGGCTGGTCAAATGTTGTTGATTTTCTGCTTGAAAACGAGGCAGATTTTGAGATAACTGATAAAGATGGCTGGCAACCTATACATGCTGCAGCCACATGGGGACATGTTAGTTTGCTTCTGGTTTTTTTGTTGAAGAACTGATCACAAAAAAACTTGTAGTAGAACTGTCCTTTAAGATATGTTTACAATATGCTTCCACTTATTCTCATATACCTGTACACATATTTGTTCCAGGAAACCATCTTAGAAATTCTTGTAGCAAGTGGAGCCGATCTAGATTCAAAAACAAACGACTCAAGAACTCCTCTAGGTAGACCACACAATACATCTTTCATATCTCATTTTTTCTGTTGGTGTTATATAATGATCAATGCATTGTAGATTTGACCGAGGAGAGTGAAATAATTGATCTGATTGAGGAGCTTAAGACGAAAGCAGTGAAATATCCAAGAAAAGGAAAAGGCATTCGTAGAAAGCGAAGCAACACCTCCAAGTTAGTATTGTTTCTCAAACAATTCCTTGAAGATAAAAAGGTCAGGTTATCAGGAGATAGGGGTCATTGTTTGAATTGAATGGTTTTTGTTCTCATAGTTCATCAATCAAGAGAACTAGCATCCATGAGAAAAGCGAGTTGTCCCATGCAGACACCAAGGCCGAAGGAGCAGCACTGTTCATGCAGCTGCAAAATAATGTAATTGCACTTCTTTTGTCATTCTTTTTAATGGAAAAGAACAGGCGAAAAGGGTGACGAATCTAAATCAGAATCAACATTTTGTGTTTTAGGAAAACACAGCTGTTAGTTCCCCAGAGCCAGTCAAGCCTCCTGAAGAATTTAACATTGAAAAACGAAGCTCGCAAGAAGAATGTCGTTCATCAGGCTATGCCAGTGAGGGCAGCTCCGATGCAAAGATGGAGGAAAAATATGAAGAGAGAATTAAGGTGAAGTTGCATGAAGACACACGAGAGGAAAAAGAGCAAGTGCAGGCGAGTGACATCAAGGTAAAGCTGGAAGAAGAAAAGGACTTGGAAGAAAAACAAAAGCAATCACAAAAGAATGAAATCAAAGTGAGGTTATTAGACAAAGACACAGGAGGAAATATTCTGAAACCAGAAGAGAAAACAATTAAACAATCTCCAGTTCCCAAGCCCCCACGGCGTGGTACAAACTCTGCAGCCAGACATGATCCGCAAGCATATATTAATTATGAGATCGAACCCTTTGAGGACACAAGCACCTGTAAGCAAGATGTAAAACAAACTTTAGACACTCAAAATAAGAATGTGAAGCAAGGTGTTTCTAAAGAATCGAAACCTGCAATAACTCAAAACACTGAACTTAAAACCCATGAGCACTTGGAGAAGGAAATTGAGCCTGTGAAGACTGGACCTGACGTGAGGCAAGTTGATAAGAGAACGACGACGACGACGACATTGCCAAAGTTGCCTTCAAGTGATAAACGAAAGGCTCCTGAACCACCAACTGTTGCGACAAAGACAAAATCACTGCCTGAAAAGAGCTCAAGAAAAGGTGAATGCAACTAAAACTTCTTAAAGTCTAAAACCACTGTATCAGGTTTCAGTTGAATGTCACTAGAATAGTGGTTAGTGCATAGTTGGTCAGTTTATACAACATGACGGCACTACTTTCTTCTTTTCAAGGAAACCGATTCCGTGCACGAAGCTCAGAAAGCTCAAGTAAAAAACGTTGTATTATCCTGTGACTCAGCTGTGATGCATGAGAATCTGCCGGACAGTAAATCAGGAGGATGTGAGATTACATTCCCACAAAGTCGCAAAACATGTTGTTTAGTTGTGATATAATGGTAATCTATGAGTCGCACTACCCATGTCAGCTTGAAATATAGAATGGTACAATTTCCATGGCAACGTATCAAAGGTTATCATTCGACACAGACATTTAAATCATGTCACTTTATATGACGAACGTATAAAACATTTTTTTATGTGAATGAAGTGCACTGAATTGCTAGACTGGCAATTATTGGTCAGTAATTGAAGCTTATTATGGACTTTGACCAGTAAAAATGTTAGGAAATATTGCCTAGAATTTTATTGTGTGAAAATGACAGAATTTATTTTATAGTTAGTACATTAGAGATTATGATTTATAGATCATTCATAAAAATATTGCTCCTCCCAGTTATCTTTATAACTTGGATTTTTTGCTCGACGTTTTCCTGCAAACTTTTGCAACCATAGAAGAAGTCGTGGCCTTCATTGCAGAGAACTAATAAAGTTTTTCTCTCTTGCTATCAGCTAGTTTATACTACTTAATAACAAGTGAAAAAGTGATTCCAAAGTTTCATAAATTCTTTTGTTGACAAAAATTATCCATAAGCTGCACTGCTTTGTTTTATGTTAACTCTTCTCAAAAACAATGTTGGAATAAAAATGTCATCAAATCACTCACCCAAGGAGAATGAGCAATAATTAGTGAGTGACGTTTTTCATATGCATCATTAAAACTTCAGATTTTCCCTCCATACATGGACTGCTTTATTTGCCTACCTATATCGTCTTACTTTCTCCAAGTCACTTCAACTTCATCAGTTCTATATCTAATACAAATGACATTATCGAGTAAAACATCCACACTATTTGAACATTTTAAGGAGCTGTGGAGATCACGTGATCTTACCTTTGTGTACACCATGTATCTTCAATAGGTGTCACATGACCAGCACGAAACATCTCCCAACCAGCTTGAGCTATCATGACGCCATTATCAATACAATATCGTTCATCTGTTGCGTACACTGTTGCTCCTCTCTCACGAGCCATCTCAGCTAAACGTTTTGACAGCATCAAGTTTTACAATAAAAAAATATACAGGTCTTTCTGGTTGAAGACTTGCCCATAAATATTCACAGAAAAAGAATTACCCATCATTTCTTGAAGTCTTGTATTACCTAGAAGATATGAAAATGTACAATTTTTCCCCAAGTTTCTTAGTTCACAATTTCGAACATATTCATTATTCTGCACTTACAGCCAACTCCTCCCACAATAAGAACCTCACTTGAACTACAATGCGCCATAGCCCGTTCTAGAAACCAGAGCATTTATCGGAACAACATTCTTGCTAAGCTATGCCCTTCCTTCTTGAAGAGAGTATGCTGGAGATGAGAAACTAACTCACCAGTGGTCTCCACTAACATTGCAAACACTGTCTCCTGAAATGAACAAAAAATGTCAGACAACAACCACTTCTTTTGAGGATAAAACTAAGATCATCTTTTCATATCCAAGTTTAAAATTAGTGTTTTGTACCTGAAGTGAAAAGCAAAGATCTTCCGGAGTACACTCGCCTTTCTTCAACAATCTGTCAGCTGTACTCTGGATAAAAAGCATTTACGAAAGTTCAAACTGAATATCCACAAGGCTTTAAGAGAAGGTAAACACCAAAGTAGGACACAATTATAGTTTTTAATCTGTAGCATACCTCTATGTAAGAAAGAATGCCTGAAAATGAGACATCCATTCCTTTCACGACATATGGCAATTCAATATATTTTTTGCCCCTAAAACAAAATAGAATCAATATGTTAACACACCACTAGATAATACTGTAAAAACAAATTTACCTTTTAGCCATTTGTTCAATATTATAGCCAGGACTTGGGTCATTAGATAACTAAAGAAAAGAACATCACCTTCATACTACCAGAACTCAAAGGGTTAAACACTTAAACGTACTTACGTACCTTCAAAACTCGTGCAAATCTATCCAAACAATTTCCAACAGCAATATCAATAGTTTCTCCAAAGATTCTATACCTTCTCTGAGAATATGCAATCACCTGAGTGTTACCACCACTCACATAAAGCACTATGGGATTGCTCGCTCCCGTAATCAACCGTCCCATCTCAATATGACCAATGCAATGATTGACGGCCACGATTGGTTTCTTCCAGAGCTGGGCCAAGGTTCTTACAACAACAGCAACAGACACCAACGGTGCACCCATGCCAGGACCTAAAAGATAACAACAAGAAATCCTTAAATTCTCCACAGGTTTTAACTATTTCAAGAAAAAGGAGAAGCTACTTCATCTGAACTGAAAAGTTACCCGAAAAACAAAATAAAAGCTGAATACCTTTGGTATAACACAGGCAATCAATGTCCTGAGGCTCGACCTTAGCATCATCTAATGCTCTATAAATAATGCTGAATTGACGTATACTTGGAAGCAGTGGCGTATCCAGCGTTAGTCAGTGATGGCAATTTAAAATTCAAAATACGTGAATAGCAATTCTATTGGCAGTAAATTTCTAAAGAATACCTATAGCCAAATTCTTACCAATACAATTGTTTTTGAGGTATTTTGAATTTTAAATATAATCATGAGTGACTAACGCTGGATCCACCACTGCTTGGAAGGTAAAAACAGTGTTAACATCAATGGAAATTACTTTTGAAGAATATCTAGTATGTGCTCTTGATGATGCTTCGCAGTTTGCCCTGGGAGAAAACCTACAAAAAAATTAAGTCAAGTTGCTACCTCGCTGTCAAACTAACACTTTACAGGCATTCTATTTTAAAGCTCACCTTGACCGGGGGGTGTGATGTATGTTTTCCTCACATTAGACAAAACCTTGCCATCTTCTATTATTCCAATGCCAATTTTGTTCGCGCTTCCCTCGAAACCTATAGCTATCGTCATGCTTCTCACACATGTATTAAAGTTTTTGCAAAAATTGTGCGAATATTTGTGTGCGAGTGCAGACGGTTTCGCTGTGTTTTCCGGCGTCTTCAAAGTATGAATTTCACAAATACAGGATAGGAGTAAAGCAGATATATCAAAAGAAATAATTACGGTATCAAAATTAACAATCAAATTCGTTTATCAGCTTTGTCATTCCTCGCCGCCATTTTGAACTATCACTCTATATCATTTATCATCATTTTATATCATTTTCAATCATTCAGTATCATTCTGCATCATTCAGTATCATTCAGTATCATTCAGCATCATTCAGCATCATTCCATATCATTCCGCATCATTCTGCATCATGCAGTATCATTCAGTATCATTCAGCATCAATCAGCATCATTCAGCATTATTCCATATCATTCCGCATCATTCTGCATCATGCAATATCATTCAGTATCATTCAGCATCATTCAGCATCATTCCATATCATTCCATATCATTCAGCATCATTCTGCATCATTCTGCATCATTCAACGTCATTAAATATCATTCTGCATCATTCCATATCATTCAGTATCATTCTGCATCTTTCAGTATCATTCAAAGTCATTAAATATCATTCAGCATCATTCTGCATCTTTCAGTATCATTCAACGTCATTAAATATCATTCTGCATCATTCTACATCATTCAGCGTCATTCTGTATCATTCAGTATCATTCAACGTCTTTAAATATCATTCTACATCATTCTGCATCATTCCATATCATTCAACGTCATTAGATATCATTCTGCATCATTCAGCATCATTCTGCATCATTCCATATTATTCACCATCATTCCGTATCATTCACCATCATTCAGCATCATTCCATATCATTCACCATCATTCCATATCATTCACCATCATTCAGCATCATTCCATATCATTCACCATCATTCAGCATAATTCCATATCATTCAGCATCATTCCATATCATTCACCATCATCGTATTTTGAAGAATGTAAAAATTTAAAAATTTATTGACGAAATATCGCAATTTTTAACTTGAAAAATGGTCCAGGAGCGAAGGCGGATATTTACACTTGTTTGTAATGACTTCAAGTTGGTCTGCATTCGAAAATAATGAGGCTGTGTGCGATATTTGAGCGTCTAAAGTGCATTTGAAGTTGAAATATTTTTCAGCCGAATCCGTTCGTCCGAACGGCTTCTTCAATCTTCAATATTTCTATTGTTCCTTTGTTTAATTGTGTTTAAGTCGGTTCCTGTAGAAGACATAGCTAAACCTTGTTTTATTTTTGCTTTTTATTGGACAAGAAGATTTCACTGGAAAAGTCGCTTCAGTTATACACGGATGTTTCACGTGCGCAGGAGAGTGCGAGACGATGGAACGTTCATGTAAGGTAAGGTATCTGTAAGTGATTTTTTTAGTTTCTTTCGTTATTGAAGTACTAAGACGAGTTTAAAAGCAGTTCTATTAGCAGTAGCACAAATATAAGGCAAGGATACTTCAGATGTAGAGAGGGGGGGGGGGAGTTAGCAGGTTATTACATTCATCTTGAAATCACTCATGTTTCTAGCAATCTGTTGGGTTCTTGGCAGAGTGATTTCAGCATGAATCGCACTCGTAGCAGGCACAGATGAGAGACTAAAAGATGTCCGACCTAGTCTTCGAGCCACTGATTTTGGCGTAAGTGGCCGCCATTAACCTGGCAAGTGCCCTAAACAGA
>JAODVM010209900.1:0-30569 GCA_025400095.1 Phenganax marumi
TATCTTGGGCCAATGAGGCATCACCTGAGGATATCTTGGGCCAATGAGGCATCACCTGAGGATATCTTGGGCCAATGAGGCATACAGATTGCTGACCGTGGTCGTAAAGATAAGTGCAAAAGTGAACGGTACCATTTTCTAAATTTTTGTTCTCCTGAAATTTCCACTTGTTGGAACATGGATTTTTCAAGCCCCTCCCCCTTTTGTTATTGTTATTTCATATGTCAAGGTTGTCTTATTTGCTATTGTCTTTCAAATGGGCGGGTGGTGGGTAATTGCCGTTGAATGTGGAACTGTTGCTACAGGGGGAAAAGCAAGCAGTACAACACCCCGGAAAAAATGAAAAATGTGAAAGCGAAAGCTATGAAAAGTGCTCTGAACATTGATGACAAAAGCGGTAACCGTACAAAAATATCACTGAATCCGAATCAAAATGGCGTTTAAAAGTTCGGCTTATCCGCAAATTCGGCTTGCCAAAATTCGGCTAATGAAAGAAGGGAAAATGGGAAAAGTAAAAACACCCCAGAAAAAAAGAAAAATGTAAAAGCGAAAGCTATGAAAAATACTCTGAACATTGATGTAAATGCCTGGCAAAATAAAGTACGGTAACCATGCAAAAATATCACCGAATCCGAATCAAAATGGCGTTTGAAAATTCGGCTAATCCGCAAATTCGGCTAGTCGAAATGCGGCTTATCAAAATTCGGCTAATGAAAGAGGGGAAAATGGGAAAGGTAAAAACACGCCGAAAAAATGAAAAATGTAAAAGTGAAAGCTATGAAAAATACTCTGAAACATTGACGTAAATGCAGCTGTGATGCCCAATAAAATATAGTCCCGAAAAGTATGAAAAAATTCGGCTAATCAAAAGGCGGCTTATCAAGATGGCTTATCAAAATGGCGAATCAAAATGGCTGAAATTTATATTACGGCGACACTTGAAGCGCAAAATTGCATATACTAGCACTTATTGCTCTCGACCACCAGTAAAGCCAAGTTGCCTAAACATGAGAAAGTTACCATCATATTATGAAAACATAATTATATTTAATTATGCACTATCTAGGCCTGTATTGCATTATTAAGCAGCACCACAGTGACCACAAAATATTCTATATAAGTACAATATGATGAAACAATTCGGTATCATCCATACATTATAAATGTAATGTACCCATTAATTAGGGCGTTTACTCATTAATTGATTTAGCTTATACTAGTACAAGTATTGGATAAACTGAATACCAAAAAGTAACAAAACCACCGGCGATGTTTGTACCCAACACGCCCAAAGTTCACAAACTTTTACAAACATTTGTTATACTCATAATAGAGCAAACTATTAAATCAGCAGTTGTTATATAATCACACATAGCCATATAGATATAATTTGAGAGCAAAAATAATTTTAGGTGCGATTTTTTGCGCAAGCAATTTTTGAACCCTTTTTTAGGCAATTTTGCCTTACTTTTTGTAATTTCTCGTCTTTGTTATTTGTAAACATATTTGATGTATTATCAATCATATGTTTGACTTTGTAAATACGTATTTTAGTTTTTTTACCAATCATCTCACTTTGTAAATATGCTGTATGATTTTTAAGTGTTTCATGAATCATTCTTGTAAATACGTTTTTTTATTTTCAACTTATGATTTATTTATTTTATTTTTTAAGTAGGAGCTAGGTTTAATGATACAAACATGCGCGCAAATTTTTCAATAAGTTCTTTTGAATTTTAGAAAATTGATTTTCCATCAACAACTGAAAAATATGACGTTATCTGGAACCATTGTCAAACTTACTTTTCGCTGTCTTTGTCTTGCTGAAATTGCCGCGGGGGTTTTTAACGGCTACGCCGTTTTCCCTCGCAAAGTCTGTTTTTCACAGAAGTGGCCCGTGGAAAACAGACTTTAAAACAAAAAAAGGAAGGCCATGTTTGGGACCAATGGAGGTCTGGTCCTCGCCCGATGAGCAGTTCCTGTAATTGCAGAAACGAATAAATCAACAATTCATGCATGGTAGGTTACACAGAACATTCTACCAGGTCCAGAAATTAGTATATGTGCATTACATTAATGATATGTTGATTTGATATAATTATTATGCGCATATTTGATACACTATCTATTCTTAAGACCGAGTATAGTAATCGAGGATCAGGTCCCATGATTGTTGGGTTAGATTCCCGACCCTTCCACTGCAACGCATTAGCTTAAAAGTTGTTTAGCTGCACGTATGATGAAACTAAGACATTACTTATTAACTTCAATAAGCTGGAACTTTATACTGTAGAGTTACAAGTCTACACCAGCACGCTAACTTTATTTTTCAAAAAAAAGTGCACGTAGGAGTTATCTAATGTCAATGATGATTTGACTGGTTTTAGTTAATCTTTTTGTAAAGAATAACAATGAAACCAACGTCTATGTCTGAGACAGATCACATACTTACATACACAGTATAACTAATCTACAATAGAATCTCCGTCTACTTGGATACAATTGAAAAGCTAACTCTTGGAACTGGAGAACACATACATTGAGATTGAATTGCCATAACAGCATAAGAACTAACTACGTACTTCATACTCGGCACTCACATTTCATTACTGATTGTATTTTGTCATATTTTCAACAAAATAGATCTAAACTAAGAAATGTTCACACAGCGCATTTGCGCAGTTCCAAATTTGGTACACTATGAGGTAATGTAAAGACTCTCGTAACTTGTGTTAACTTGCAATCGTCCTTAACAAAGAACTCGTCCTTAACTCGTCCTTAACAAATCGTCCTTAACAAAGAACTCGTCCTACCTCATACTTCTTGGTAAGGTCGCGCTGGTAACTACGCTTATACATCGTTGAATGGTGGAGAAGGACGTATTCAGCACTGAGCTCAGAACTTCAGATACTTCCCTAAAAGATAGACAGTATGCTAATGAGGTATATTTTAAACATGTAAATTTAATTGTCTAATTTTTCATGCATACAGCCATCAAGTTTCACTGGAATATGAGACTATCAAGACGACGGAAATTCACTGTATTGCTTGGCTGTTCTTGTTTTGTACTAGCTGTCTGCTTCTATTTGTTGACTTGGGATAAGAACTGTTCTTCACCGTACACATGTTTACTTCAGTAAGTTCGTCATACAATTTTCTACACTGTTTGTACGTTATCATTTCACACTTTCACTACTGGTCTTAACATCCGCGTTATTTGAACAAGGAAGCAAGCGGTGAGAATTCTCTGGCATCAAGCTAGCGCTTAATGTTTTCATAACAATCCAGCTCATCGCCGGAATATATACGAGCAAATTTGATAAAAGCGTGATGACAACGTCATTTGACACAATACAGCGCTACAGCGGGTAAACTGTCACTTCATTGAAACGTTTATTGTCTATATTTAGACAAACCTTCGACAGATAATCAACCGCAATTAAACCCAAAAAGAGGAAGCAATACGTAACCACTTATACCAAAACTTACTAACTTCGAGTTGGTCGACTATACATGTGATCTGCATTCACAGCAAGCTTGTCTAGCACTATGCATGCAATGAATCGATATCTTATACTCTCGTTCAAATGTTGACACGAAGTCTATCAAATTACAGTTGCGTGGATTATATTTACGCTTGTAGTATTTTTTCCACTCGTCCACATTCCACCAAACGATAGTAGTACTACATTTGTTTCAAAAAGGCATGACCCTCAGTATTCTTATACCTAAATGCACTGGTTTGATACTTGTGTGAAAAAAAAACTCGATCTGTGAAATACGAGTAGTATTAAATATACGATTAAGTTATACAGCGTTAAATATAAATTTGCGTATCAGAAATCAGAAAGGCTTAGGCGCTTAAAGGATCAAGGGACGATTGTAAAGGGCGTGCGGAGGAGTCCACAATCTTTAATTAATGATGGTTCTTTCTTTTTAATGAAGAAAAATGATCTAAAATGAGAATCAGCTTCTGCCCTTGGAATGAATTTTGCATGAAATCCATGCAAGGATGCTTCACTAACCATTCCAAACTACTTTCGTTTTAGCGTTCTTTCTACTAAGGATAAGAAGAGTTCAGTGTACTGCATATTGCCAAAACTTGATCCGTTTGATCAAACTGTTCGGCATTTAATAAAAAACTATTCAGATGACATTACCGATATATGTGGCAGGCCAACTAAAGTGTTCCAGTTGGTAAATGGAAGAATTAAGATTCTCAGTTCTTCTTTATGGGCGAATATCTCGGAAAATTCTGCGAAGTTTCAAACAGTTCTTCGTCCCAGAAGTGAAGATGATGTTGTTATATTCGGAGAAAAGATTCCTATCAAAGGAAATACAAAAGTGCGTCAAGATTTTGTCAAAGTAAGTTATAAATTCAAAAACGGTCGGAGAAAAGTAGAACTGCTGGCACAGATTGTGGAGAAACGAGAAGTGCTCAAAAGAAAATCAGATGGAAGTTCACTTAATGTTGTTTTGATGGGTTTTGACTCGACTTCAAATGCCAACTTTAAAAGAAAGTTGCCAAGAAGTTATAGCTACCTTATTGAGAAGTTTTCAGCATTTGTTTTTAATGGTTACTCGACGGTAGGTGATGGCACAACTGCCGCTCTTACGGCGGTACTAACTGGAAATGTCTTCGGTCAGGAGCGAGAAGATACCGAAAAAAATTTGGAAAATTGGCCTTGGATTATGAAAGATTTTAAGAGGAGAGGATACGTTACGTTATACGCAGAAGACGACCCACGAGTTGCAAGCTTTAGTAAAATTGGAGGGTTTCGTAAAGAACCTGCAGATCACTATATTAGACCTTTCTGGTTAGCAGTTGAACGATACGGTTTTGATGGAGAACGAAGGAATAAATCTGATTCATTGCATCGTATTTGCGTGAACAATGAACCAATGCACAATATAACATTGAACTACGTGCGAGAGTTTATGGATTCATACCCAGGCGTTCCTAAATTTGCGTTTCCCTACTTTTCGTATCTTCCTCATGGCACTGGAGAAAAACTGAGTTTAGCCGACAAGGATCTGTTTCTGTTTTTGAAAAATTACGAGAAGTACAGCAACAACACTATCCTCATTATATTTGGTAAGTTGGATATGTTGTAACGAAGGAAATGCCAGTGAAACAAGGTTTGCAAGGATACGAAAAAAATTTAAGAAGAGGACAAAAAGAAGAGCATTCTTTGTCCCTTCGTTTTTTCAGTCAAAACTGCAACAAAAAGTTTCTTTTTCATTCTATGAAAGATTTACTTTCTCCCTACACCAACGTTCTGGTTAATTTCACCAGGTGATCATGGCTCAAGGATCGGTGATATCCGAAACACCATTCAAGGTACCTATGAAGAACACCTACCATGGTTATCAATGCTGCTACCATCTTGGTTCCATCATAAATACCCTACACTGACCAGGAACCTTATGGTGAATCAAGGCAGAGTTGTATCACCATTTGATTTGCACCATAGTCTCCACCATATTCTTACTCTTAAAAAACAAACAACCTATCTCAAACTTCAGGAAAAGCAGTTTGGCACAAGCTTGATGTCTGAGTTAGACCCACAACGTACTTGTGAGGATGCAGGTAGTTAGTCTTTCTCGCTTCTCATAAATGTTGGGCAATCTTTGCAACATGTTTTTTTTGAAGGTGTAAATAACCACTGGTGTCCATGTTTACGTTGGCAAGTTGAAGACGTGAACAGCGCGTCAGTGAAAAAGGGTGCGCAATTATTGATTGACTACATCAACAAAATGATCTCAAAGAAACCAATGTTCATTCATCTGTGTTTTACAATCTATCTCCTGGAGATTACTCTTGCAGCCAAGGCAGAGTTAGATGATGTGGTGTACTACAAAGTTACTGTATCCACTCGACCGGGTGGTGGTTTATTTCAAGCAACTTTTCGACTTGATCCTAATTCAAAGATGGTTATGAATTCTCGTGTGAGCAGGACTAGTATGTATGGTAAAAATCCTTGGTGTTTAGGAGGACATGATCATTTTATGAAGAAATTTTGCACCTGCAAGGTTCCACACAAAAAACAGTGGAGAACAAGATCTTGAACTGACCAACGAAGTGAAGAATTCCAACAAACTACTTTGGAGATGTTTGAAACACACACACATGTACAGCAATGATTATTTTATTCCCATTTTGTATATCTACATTTTTAATAAGCAGTTCATGTTTTACTTATAATGTATATTAACATAAATTTGCACTGCTTGTGCGAAATACAGTGAATGGCAGACACTAGTTATTTTCATGCAAAAACGTGTTAGAAAACTCGTGCTATATTCAATACAAAATTGTTGGAATAATTACCTAATGTACAGTTTATTAAATTGGTATTAATGTTAGTAGAAACAAAATTCCCATAAAGAGGGTGAAAAGAATAAAAGGTGTAAAGACACTCCAGACCGGCCATAGTGCATACGTGCAACTGAAAATGAAAAAGTCTGTTTAGCGAGAAACATGAGGAGCTTTAAACACAAGGAATCAAAGGAGTTTTTACCAAATCATGCCAGCGATAAAAGCAGCAGTAGCAATGGGTATGGCGAATGGAGCATGGCTGTCCCAGTCATCAATCTTTTTATGATATGAACACCAAAAGATGAGGTAAAACGCGATGGCAAAATTCACCAAGAACAGAACACAACCAATATAAAGCCATAACCTGTAAGAAAAAAGACACGGAGTCCAGAAAAGAGAAATACCATTGTTCAAGGGTTATGTAAGCATACCTAATGCCAAAACACCAATACGATACCTGTACACTCTAGGGTCAATCTTGACGGCCATGTAAAAGTCTGTGTAATAATACACAGCCATAGATGCAACCATCCAGAATACCATATGAATATTCAGAGTAGCTTTTGACTTCTTCTGAGGGTCATTTTCCTCCAATATTTTCCTACCTTCTCGTTGTAGTCGATCTACAAGTATTGATAATGTATTCATGTTCAGCATGTGTACAGTTTTCGGTAAACTACAGCTATTTAAAGGGCTAAAAGGTGCAGTTACTATTCTACAACGGTGGGCTACCATCAAGTTTTTTATCATATTCTCCTCGACGATGTTTAAGAAATGCTTTCTTTAAATTTTCGTCCAGTTTAAACGCCATTTTGTTTTTGCTAATACTTCATGTTAGGACAAGTCAGAACTCCAAAAAAAGCACCTGTGATCCTTAGCTGTTATCAATCTAACTTCAATTGCTACTTCAATGGTTAATTTTATTGTATAATTATTATCAATTCATTATATTTCAGGGGCCGGTTGTACGAAAAGTGGATAGCGCTTATCCACCGGATAGTGATTTTTTGAAACATTCATAAAATTTCTCATCAATCGTTATAAAACAAAATTAGGACAAATGTTCATAGACTAAAGGCCGCTAAATTTATTTTGTTAGCCAATTCAACAGTTTGGTCGTTTTCTGTCCAATTTTACGAGGGTTGAAAAATTCACTATCCAGTGGATAGCGCTATCCACCTTTCGTACAACCGGCTCCAGTAGATTAATTGATATTTGTAATTTTCAATAAGCTATTACTAATTACATATTTTTGGAAACCCTACTTGGGTGTAGCTGGCAAACATGCTCTATTGCAGCGAACAACCCACACCAAAAAAGGGTGAATATTGAGACCTCTTTGCATAATAGTTCAGTCGCATTTATGCAAGTAAAGGCATGATCATAGGTCGTCCTGAAACTTCCCACATCATAGCAGCAAGGCGGCGAGTATATCCCGTTGCCTGACCCAGTGTTAGCACACCCACGTACATACAGAACAATTCGTGACAACAGATCTTTTCTAAAGCCGCTGCTTGAAAACTTCCTTTAGCAGGAAAACAACGTTGTTTTAACTCACTATAAAAAAATGAACAAAAGTAAAACAAACCATTATCTATGTATATTATTTGCTTCTGTAATATTAAATCACTGTACCTGAAAAAAGAGTGTAAACTTAATGATATATTCAAGCAGACTCAACCTCCAACTAACCTGTAAAAGTTTGACCCAATAACTCCTGGCGATGCTGAGAATTCTGTGACAAAAGCATTTGTATCTCTGACTTTTCTCTCATCCCCCGAGAAGTCTTCAAACCAGAGAACGTACGTGAATAAGAAATCGCCGTAACGGACAGACACATTTGTGTAACCTAAAAATAAAGGGACTCAAATTAATCCATTAGAATTTCTATTCTTGTTGGCGAAAAAAGGTTTTGACAGCCTTTTTGCCGAAAGGAAAGTTCAACCCGTTCTTTCACAAATGGCATTATTAAGTAACTGCTAACCTTGTACAAGAAATGTCTGTATGTAATTCCATGCATCCCATACATATTGTTTAATCAAATGTGCTGGATCTTCTTGATTGTATACTTTGGACACATCAGAATTGATAGATGGTGCGATAAGACAGTTAGCTGTGCGATCAATGTAGATGAAGTGCACAAGTCCTGGAAATTCTTCTAAGTAATTGGACAAATGCTAAGGAAAACGAATGCAAGCAAAGATTGCAAAACGAACTAAAAAGAATGCTGCTGTGCGTTACAACGGTTTTTAGTGGCCGGATTTTGAGATTTCTAAAAGGATATGTCGCCAAAGTCACATTACGTTCGCCTTTGACCGATAAAAATCCTCTATAATCTGCCAATTCTTTCTGAACCATTTCTTGAACTTTGTAGAGTGCTTTAGCATGGTGGATGCTAATAGATGGTCCTTTTATTGTGTCAGTGGCACAATAAGCTGCTCCAAATAATGTGAACAAACTGCGCAGCATGTCCGCTAGAGCCACCTCGAGTTGTCCAGGCAGTTGTCTTGTCTTGTTCTGGAGATGATTGAACAGATCACATGACTTCACTTTTTCCCATTTCTGTCGTACAGAGTTCACATATAACTCCAAGTTTTTCTAAAGTAGGGAATAAGAAAGATATGTACATGACGATTGTGCATGGTGTTTGTCTTGATGCAATGGCAATGGCAAAAATGTCATTCAGAGGACCTCTTTCACTTGTGAGCTTTTCCCCTTCAGACCTTCTGTAATCTTTCGCACATGTTGTTCCAACTTTTCTGCTATATTTGCCAAATCTTGTGAGTCTTGCCTATCTTCAACCAGTGAAGATAAAATTGAAACTAATGCGCAAATTTCTTTAGCAAGGTCACCTCTCTTCACCTGGAATAGCAAGCTAAATAATCAAATCTTCTGTCTTCTATGACACATTTCCAATTGTCTTTATAAAAATGACGTTTCTATGGAGAGAAGCAACACATACCTCACTGATAATAATTAGAACAGTGCCTGGAGAAATCTGCAAGCTGTGCATTGTGTGTGGAACGTAAACATTTGCCTGAGGTCTCAGGAATATTCTTCTACGAAACAATTCGTTTTCAGTATCTACAAAACTATTGCTACTATTGCTTGTTTCATCCCACCATACTTTGGCATGTTGTGCTAGACTTGAGTTCTCCTGGAACAAAAAAAGGCACAGTTACATTTGCTATTGCTAATGCTTCTAAACATCTTTTTTGAGCTTAATGCAACTCACAGCCAAGCCTGGTGCACCTTCCTCAGGTGTGTAATACTTCTCTGAGGTTGGGGAATCGCTTGAGCATTGCCCTTTGCTAATCTTATCTGAATTATCACCGAAGTCAGTTTCCATTGTGGAGCTTTGGCCTTCTGAAGATGCTGGATAAAATACATCTCCAGAATCAGACATCGCAGGAACTGTTGATTTCGGAGCCTTTATTTCAAGACTGGTTGATCTCAGTTCTCCAAATGGTGACCTATGGCTATCATGGTCCATGTTTTCAAAATAAAAATCGTTTGATTTGACGTGAACATGTTGAAATTTGATGATCTTGTGAGCTAGGGGAGGTGGGGTTCTGTTTGTGGATATGGGGATGGATTGCAAAGGGGGAGGGAACTTTGCGCACATGAGGGTGATCAGCATCATTATATCCGCTGCTTGAAGTTTGTTGGCATTGTTGCTTGAATTGAAGATGTAAGAAGAGAGTTAGGATTGGATGGTATGGAAAAGGATGTAAAGTTGAAATTATAGGAGAGAAAGGAAAATTAAGGTCAGGAGGAGAGTAAGTGAAAGATAAGTAAACAAAAGAAAGAAAAAATGGAGCAGTTGAATGAATGGGAAAATATTATTTCTAATTGAGAAATATCTTTACTTACTTTGAATACAAAGCCAGAGGTTTTGAATTGACAAGAAGCAAGGCGTGTTTTGCTTGTGGATCCCCTTCTTTGCTTATCTTAGTAATAACTGACTCAAGTAAATGAACACTCATCTCATTTAAATGTCGATTAACTTGTATCATCTCATTAGCCTCAACAAGAAAGCTCTGCTGCTGGCAGCACAAGAAACAATATTTCTCCAAGATATTACTCAAACTCTCCCATAAATATTTGCGTCGTTCTTTGCTCTCTGGTTTCAACAGTTCGGTACATGGTCCGAAATGAAAACGAATGAGATATTGGAACACTCTAAGTTTACGTTGTAAAAACTCCTCAGATTCCTGACCATCGCCATTTAAAACAAGGTACACATAGTCATCTCTCTGTTGCATAACAAAAATCTTATTATTAGCCATGCATTAACCCATAGAACCTAACTTTTGTAGTGTGTTATTGGTAACTCATTATATGGCTAAACTTACCCCAAACCCAATCTTAATGCATTAACTACAAAGTATCAAAATCATGTCTTAATTATCTGATGTATGTACCATTGATTACCTCATCAATAACTATGACAATGCCATTGCCTAGTGTGATTGACTTGTACCCACAATTCTCCCTGCTCATACACCTCTGGGACAAAACCAAAGGGGCGAAATACTGCAAAGCTATATTCAGATCTATGGTGCTAGGGTCATCTTGATCTTCAGTTAGAACCTCATCTCTCCGAAACACGCTATTCAGATGGTCTTTGAATTCTTCATCTGCCCAAAAATACACTATATTTGGCAGAGAACTTGTAACAACTAAACTTTTCATTATGAAAGAAGTACTAGTAAGTCTTAATCAGTGGTATAAATTTGGTCACGTTATCCCAATGAACTATCCATGAACTATCCATGCGTCACACAAGGAAATGATCTCGATGTACACGCTAACAACTAAAAACGTGATTTTCACGGAAAACGCTGTTTAGACAGTGCCTAGCATTTCTTGATAACACAACTACGAATATTTTGAAGAATGATAATGTACGGAGAACAGAAGCAAATTAAATCCACGATCGATGAAAACTGTAAATATTGCAGCTCTTACACCGGAAGTTCATGGGTGTACTGTACATGTCACCCAATGTCACCATATTTGATCTCCATCAGCAACAGTTATGCACTGACATGGTAACTGGCTAACTGCATAGTACCAAGTGCAAAATTATGCTTGTGAGAATGTTAGTGAAGTGTTGAAATATAGTCGGATTTCATGAAAAATGACGAGGCAAATTTATGCAGCATATTTTCAAATTTTCAAGTGGAAAAATTTCCAGATAATCTCTCATGTAATCCTAAACTCACGCTCCTCATGTGATCATTGGGAAGTGACGATTGATTATGTCAATATTTTTACGGCAAACTAGAAAGACCTGACCTGAATGTGTGAGGGGAAATATTCTTAGCAACACTGTCGCAAAACATGGTGATGTTTTTTTTCTTCCTCGCGTTTCTGTTCGTGACGCAGGGTTGTTGTAAACGCGCCCACAACAGTCCGGCGTGTTATGTGAATGCAGATATCGACAAAAATTTTGAAGAAGTCATGTAAGTTTTTGTTGCTGTTTTTCTGCGAAAGTTGATATGTCTGATCATTTCCAAATAATTTGACGAAATAAAAAGAAGTTGGTTACTTTCAGATAAGGCATCTATTCTATACAGTTTTGGCTGTATGCATTCCAGTGGTACTAAATATCTCAAATGTAAGTTCACTTTATTTCAGTAACTCTCCTCGTCCTCACGAGTATTTGATTGAAGCAAATCTCCCTGCGTCGTTTGACTGGAGGAATGTCGATGGTCAAAATTACGGGAGTGTGACACGTAATCAACACATCCCTCAATATTGCGGCTCGTGTTGGGCCATGGGAACCACAAGTGCATTGTCAGACCGAATTAACATCCTCAGAAAAGGAGCTTGGCCTGTAAGCTACCTTTCTGTTCAAAATGTCATTGATTGCGGTAAGTGTAAATAGTACATTAATTGAGATAATTGTAGACGATATACTTTGCTTTAAGAGACTGTGCTTATTTTTCCTCTTTTTTCCCAGGCAACGCAGGCTCATGCCAGGGCGGTAACATGTTGCCAGTGTATGCATATGCGTACTCTGAGGGAATTCCAGACGAAACTTGTAACAATTATCAAGCCAAAAATCAAGATTGCGACAAGGAGCATCAATGTAAAACTTGCGTATCTTCTGCCCATTGTTATTCCATAAAGAATTACACACATTTCAAAGTCAGTGAATATGGTGAGTAATCCAGCCTCCATGCCGTCTTTGTTCTGTCATTCAGTTTTGCTTACTGCTTTCTCGTTTTTTCAGGTCATGTGAGCGATCGAGATAAAATGAAAGCGGAGATTTACCAGCGAGGACCTATTGCATGTGGCATTATGGCAACAACAAAACTGGACGAATATATGGGTGGCGTGTTCTCTGAGTACAGTGATGATATCAAATCCAACCATATAGTCTCTGTGGCCGGGTGGGGGGTGGAAAATGGTACAGAGTATTGGATTGTACGTAATTCCTGGGGTACACCCTGGGGAGAGAAAGGATGGTTCAGAATAGTGACGAGCACTTACAAGAACGGCGAAGGAAACAAATACAATCTTGGTATTGAGAAGTTTTGCACTTGGGCTGTTCCTATTATTCCTCCTGGAATTGTGACGTATTGAGCCACGAAAACCGTCAGCTTCAAAAATCATTCAAATTAGTGTTCTAATAAGATATCGTGTATACAACTATTTTTTTTCCAATTACGTTATTGTGAAGTTTCATTTACGTTGATTAGATACGGCAATTTCTTAAATAAATGCCTCATTCTTTGACTGATTGAAAACAACCCGTAACAAATGTTACTACTTGTGAATTTTTAATTAATAAACTATGTTATTTAATATATATCCCGCACTTTACAAGCACAACAATCCCCTAGCCGAAAATAACCGAAAATTTTTTCAACCCAAATGATCTGTAAACAGTATCTTGCTCCAGTTTATGAACAGTTCATGTGTGTATGTTCTGTTACATCAAGTCAGCATCTAAAGCCTTGAACAGGGGTCCTCTATACGTTGGCATTTTTACAGTACTTCTCTTTATACTTTTTTTTCACTTTAACTTTATATTTTTATGAATTCTGAAATGTTTTTTTATCAGTAGAAGAGATTGTGCATACAATTTTCGATCTGCATGGTCGAGCTTATAACTCTGAAATCCACAACGCGAGCACACAAGAAAAGCCTACACCCCAACAAATTCGCCCACCCTCCTAACTAGTATTGCAGGTCCTTGTTGACTCGATTGTGCATTTTATGACATCACTTATGTCTCTTCTGACCCATCTTTTCCTTGGTCGCGGCGTGGACATACCAGTCGTACTCTAACAGATACCAAACTGGCGGCCATCTCCTTGATTCCAGACTTCTTGCGGTTGTAGTTGGCAGCATCTGAAGTGCATGCGTGTCCATTTTTTCGAAGTTAACAATGATGTAATGCTCACCCCATGCTTTCAGCTGCGTGGCATTGTGCGTTTCCGCAGCGAGAAGATATTCTAGAGTAGGAAGGGAAACAAAGCTTTCTACTAATTGATCAGGTTTCCGGGGAAGTTTTCCAGTGAACCAAGTAAAAGTGTTTTCATAAAAATCGTGCTCGAATGTGAGGTTAAGAGTGCAGAGAACTTACTGCAATAGTGCGAAATAAATTGGTATACTTATCCGATCAAAAACTTCTGCAAGCAATGGAAAAGGAAAAACAATCAGGAAAACAATCACGAAGTTTATAAACTTACCAATGACGTCTTCAATATTGAACAGATTTGTCTCTAATTCTTCAATGATAAGTTTCTCGTAGAGCGCAACCAAACGAGGCAAACAGAAAAAATTTGCGACTGCTATGATTGCGATCTTGTTTCCTGGATGATTCTTGCTGACTTTGTCGGTGTATATATATTCCAACACCGCAAGGAACGCGTTTAAATTCATGTCGGGAAGCTTCACCTAAAATTATGTTCGTTTTCAACCTTGATAATGAATGGGGGCAAGGTTATGAAGCACGAGATACTGTCCAAAAATAATTTTGGAAAATTGTGTAATAAGTGAAGTGGTTTTTTGGGGGTTTTTCTCTGCGCTAGGATGCCCAAAAATGCAACATATTGCTGCGAGCAAAGTACTAGTTTGTAGCCCTCTCTAGCGTTCGTTAGCTTTTGTGATGTTGCAGATTTGCAGGGTGTTTGCGCGCGAAACAGATAATTTTTAAAACATCCAACATTTTGCAATAAATGTGTTTTTATAAAATAATCGTTTTTAGGAGTTTATAAATGTACATTGATGAGTTATTAAAACATAATTTTGATGTTGATTCCTTAGTTTTTAGCTCATATGGACGAAAAACATGCTCCAAAATTTAGCATGCTAGCCTGTTTTAAATAAATTAAATTTCACTTACCATTTGTGTATTTGCTTCTTCAAAATGCCCTTCCTCAAACATAGCAGCCAACATAGGACAACGAGAGACAAGGATGACTTTGTGCGCAGGAATGACATGGTCGTCTAGGTCAAACCAAACATCCGCTAACTCCGGATTCCTAAACAGCAAACTGCCCATGTTTTCAACTACAGTTGCTTTCCACAATGCTGACACATCACTTTGCTCGAAGCATTCAGTAATAGAGCTTTTCAGATATTTTGTTGCTTCAATGAATTCAACATCGATCTCTGCTGACAACAAGCCTGTATAAAGAAACTGAAGCAGACTGTTCAGAGCAGCGAAGGTAACCTGAGAGTCGGCAGTGATCACACTCATTGCACCATCAATGTCCGATTTGAGGCTCTGGTTTCCAGCAGTTGACTGAGTGTCACAAAATGTTGGTATTTTACACATGTTTGCGACTAGAATTGCCTTGTGTGCTTTAATACTTCTACTACCCACAACAAACATTATATCACAGTAAAGCTGACTTTCAAGAAGGCCAGAAAAATCAGTGCTAAATGTAGAGGGAGGTACCTCAACCAGAGGGGCTTGAGGTCGCGGGGGTTTGTGTGGCAGTTGCAACTGAGGTGGCAATACTTTTCTGAGCTGCTTTGAGAGTAATCGTTTTGCTCTCTGGTTACACAGTGCAGCACGAATGACATTTTTAAACACATCTTGCAAGCCACACATGGTAAGGACACTGCATTCATAGTAATGAGCACCTATCTCTGCCGCTATTTGTCGACCCATTCTGGGTGTAACAATAGTACATTCTCGTATCTTTTGAGAATAATTGGTCGTTTGTAATGCCTTTGTTTCCTCGAGTGGGTGATTTTGCCGACAATCCGACTTTGTTCCAACCAAAATTATTGGAGTTCTAGGGCAGAAATTTTTAATCTCATTGTACCAGAAATAATTGATATTTTCAAGAGATTGAGGACAGTTGACTGCAAAGCAAAGTGCAACAACATGAGAATGTTGATAAGCAAATCTTCTATTCTTTTGATGGTCTCCAAATGTATCCCACAACCTCAGAGCAACTGGAACACCATCAACGACCATGTTACTTCTGGCTTGAATCTCAGCTGACTTGAAGTACTTGTCAATTGCAAATACAGAAGGCTTGTGTGATCCGTGTGCACATTGCAAGAACGTGTGCTTACGTTCTGGTTGGACGGCTTGTCCAAGGGCCTGGGCACAAATAAGCTTCGTCTTTCCAACGCCCCCATCGCCAACGACAACACACTTAATCAATTCTCTTGTGGACTCTCCGTCTGGCAATTCAAGTGCCATCTCAAAGCAATGCCTGACAGCCTTAGCCTTTTAGGGTAGAAAAAATCACTCTCGAAAATCCACATCTACTGTCAGCATCATTAGGAACCTTGAATAAACTATAAGTCAAAACATTGCCTAGCTTTGACAACTGTGAAACTTCAAGCTAATGTTCGGGGAATATGGATCATTATTAATCGCTTGTCATTATTTCTACTGAGAAAAGCATAAGATATCAAATACGTGTAAAAGCAGTAAGTTTCTCATCATTTTGAAATGTCACTTGGTTACCAGGTCAGCCACTTACGATAAATCCCTTAACAATGATGTATTCTTAGCAACATCGCGGCAAGAATCAGCGACAAAGAACATATTATTTTAATATGCCCGTCGACACATGAGTAATAACTGAAGTATAATATTATATAAATTACGAAGTGTTAAAATTAAATTTGCTACAAAATGGAAACAATTTGTGTTACAATTAAGATTTAATTATATAATTTTTGACATTCAATTTGATGCATTCCAATCAAAGAACAGATGGGCAACTGCAACATTCTCTTACTATCTGTCACGTCTCACTTCAGTCATTTGGGTAAGGTGTATTATCATAAAAACAATAACAACGTCGTGAAAAATATCCGAGTCCCGTCGTGTTTTACAGAGACACAATAGCAAAATGTTCTGTAATGAAAAGAGTGAACTAACCTGAAATTTAATCAAGAAATCGCGGTATATTTTACATCCAACGATCTTTGTTTACATCGAGTGACTGACCGAGCGATGTGAGTCATGATATTTTATTCATCAAATGAGTGAAATGACGTCTTTGCTCACTGGGAAGACTTCATGTAATTATCATCATATTGGCACACAAATTGTCAGCACGTGCAGGTCCGTCCATACGTCCATACTCCATAGTTCCTCTGGATCATGGTCAAACATCAAGAATAAAGGTCGCACACACGAGCAAAAGTGAAAATTCGTGATGTTCTTTCATTTATTTTTAATGCCCCCAAATGCACGAACATCAAATAGTTTTTATCAATGTCACATATGTAAGAAGTGTCAATTCTCATGTGCAGAGCGTAATGCAAATGACCTATAAAGTTTTTGTCTGAGCTCATGTCATGAGGCTCGGCACATGGAAAGAACGACGTTTGACCTGGTTCTAAGTGTTTCAAATGTAATTCCTGCCAACTATAAGTATACTAGTCACTGCGGTACACTCATTATAAAGGTTCATTCCAGTATCCTATCACTACCAGCTATTGTGGTTTAAATGCCATTCTTGTCTTCGCTTATTGTACTCGTGGAGATGCTCAGACTCTTTTTGTATTCCCGACTCCCACACGAGAACGTAGCCGAAATCACGACTTGACGACTCAATGCCCTGACCTGCAGAACATCGTGGGATGAAGCCAAGGCCCCCAGACAGTACGACGGAGATTTGTTTGCCATCTGCTTGAAGAAGGTCAGCAGTCATCAGACATCGTACAGCGGTCTTATGTCGACTCATTCTCATGAGCGGAGCCTTGGATCTGGTATCAATCAACAGAATGTGTCCACCTCCAGTACCAATCCACAGAATGTTGTTATGTATCATCATGCTAACCACACGCATTCCACGCGTGGAGTCTTCGCAAGCGTCACTGAAGCTGTCACAATTTATAACTGCGCGACATTGTTGCGTTTTCATACTCCACAACTGCACGACGGTGCTGCCTTTGGTTGATGTCCAAGTTCCATGTTTGTCTGCTATGATGTTAGACACTAGTCCCTTGTGTGGCTCGCTCTCCGGAGCTACGCTCCAAAGTTTCTCTTGGATCAGGTTAGGTGATCCGAGCTGAAATACCACGATATTATGACCGATACCGCAGAGTAATCTCTTAGAAGATTTAGTCATGGTAAGACACATGACAGGCATATTTTTACAACACACTTGAGCGTTTATAACTGTCATCTTCTTAGGAGGGTTTTTAAAATCATCCATGTTGAACACAGCTAACTCGCCATTGGCTAGTCCTGCGAAAACACGTTCTGATTGTAATAGGCATACGTGAAGCAAGCAAACAACAGCGTCATTTAGTTTGCTCATGGTGTGGACAAATTGTCCCTTGACGACGTCATATACCCACAAGTGACCCGTCTGAGTGCCGACAAGAATGAAGTTCTCTGCGATCACAGCGATGGAAATGATTCGACCGTCTTGCAAAATAGTTCCCTTGCAACCCTAAACAACAAGAAGCAATTCGCTCACAGAAATGAAATAAAATATACTCCGAGGGATCACCAGTTTGTAAACTTTTATTTAGTTCTTCTACGTGGAGAAACTAACCTTCGGTTTCGTCGCGCTCAAGTCAACACGTGAAAGTTGTGACGTATGAGTACTTTCGTCATTCTTCGTGTTCCTATCTGTCCAATCGGAAGCTCCGCTGCCGATCCAGACCTCCATTTTCTTCACTCCGCCATCGGAGAAGTATCGAGTCGCCATGCACTCTACAGCTTGACCTTTGCATACTGCAATATCTTTTTTAAGTGAGATAAACTCCGGGTTACTTAATCTTTGGTACACCTATCAAGAACGCACAAGCGCATCAGTGAAAGAAAAGTTGCGGCGTCTGGTACTACGAAGCTGCGTTTACCTGATCAGCGGTTGGTCTATCGTCAGGCTCAGATGCCAACATATGATCCAACAAATCCTGCATATCTGGCCAGGGAGGTGATTCTGTTACAACGATTGGATCAATAGGTCTGCCTGTAATAACAGCTTCATCAAATTCACTGGGAAACTTGAGATCTGTGAACGGCTGCTTTCCCTCCGTCGCAAGCTCGTACAAAAGTATTCCCAGGGAGAAGATATCTGCTTTCTCATTGTACACAGCATCACCGCGAGCAACCTAAACAAATGTAGGCCGAAGGCTACTAGAGATGTTGTGGATTATGGCCGCAGTTTTCAAAGCTAAAATGTACTGAGAAAGTTAGATTATAGAGGCTGGCTCATATTTTATACAATGATTGCGCCCCCAATGAATTTCCTACCTCTGGAGCACGATACCCTGCCGTTCCCTCAGATGCAATAAAACCGCAAGGCGTAGCATAACGACTGCTTCCGAAATCCGAGATCTTGGCGTTGATGAGTGATCCAGCGGCGAGTGAGAAGATAAGAATGTTGTGAGGTTTGAGATCGCGATACACGATCGTATGATGATGCAGGAATCTCAAGCCATCAGTGACCTGAAAATGAAGTCACTCTATCAAGGTTATAGAAAACTAGCCTGCAAACAGTCTATACAGATACGGAACTCATTCCTCGTATAAAGTACCCGAACGGATGGAGAAGCTCTGGAGAAGGAACCTACTTGCATTGCAATTAAGTGTTGAATTCCTCGACTCAATGGTTTGCCACTACGAAATATTTGATTAAGCGAACCCAGTGGAGCTAGTTCTAGGACTGCAATATAGCGCTCGCCGCAACACACACCGACGAGATCAATGATGCTAGGATGACGTAATTTGGCGAGAAATCTCACTTCTTGTTCTAGATGTATGCGAGGATCTGACTCGATCTGCTTACGGAATATCTATATGAAAGAAAACCTGTTGTAAAGTTGTGTCCATCAACGGTGAGCCAATCAAATCACATCAATCAACCACTTAAATACGACTTATACCTTGACTGCAACGTTTTTATTCTTGAACTTGCACCTGAAAACACTTCCAAAACCTCCTTCCCCAAGTATGGACTCTGATGACTCTTCAATTCTCAAATCTTTCTCATCTATCAAGTATCGCGAATCAACGTGCGCCAGCACCAAGTCAGGAACAAGCCGGTCCAATGGTATCATTTCACCTTGAGTGCACCTCATGTAAGGCGTGATACAGTCTTCCAGAAGGAACTCGTGTTTTCTGCACGGACATAGAGCGGTCTTCTGAATTTTTGGTCTACCGTACAACGAGTCCAATCCGCCTAGAAATAAATTTCAATCACTCAAGCAATGTGTCTGTACACATTGCCGACTCTCTGTAGTCGGCGGGAAGCCAGCAAACGAGTTTTGCCTCCGACGTACTGATAATTCCCTGGCTCTCAATTTGCTAAATCTACTTATTATGTACAGCAGAGTACTCACAGAGGTCTGGGTACCACTCCAATAGCAAGGTATCTATATGATAAACAAGACTGGCCAACACAACATTGCCGTCGTGGCTGGCTGGTACAAAGATATCAAGAATATTCTCAGAAATGATCACGGTAAAGTTGATGTCCAACGACCAAAATGAACAAAATCCTCCCAGCCAATGTTGAAACGTTGAATCCTACAAGAAAAAAAAAACATTCAGCGGTGATGAAAATTCTGTATATTCCAAAATACGACATACTCCGACTCCACTGTGTAACAATCACCTCTGCAATATCTCTGATCAACGGTCGCTGCCCGCGTGCCATTTCTTTGCGATATAGCCGCAGGTGGACCACAAGGCGCTTCCAGAATCCCACAGGAATGTAGGGCATGATGTATCGCCGTCTTGACATCGTATTCGTGTTTACCAGGGCTGGTGGCCGCACGCGAGGGAGACTGGAATTCAGTAAATACTTGCATAAACTCACGGGTAGGGCGATTTCAAAATCTTCCAGTAGCCTAATAGAAAGAGGCAAAATTTCTTTACTGACATCCAAGACATTGTCCAAGGAAAAGTAAACTGTAAAGCATATTAATACCGTAATATCTGTGGTACATAGCACTTCGGGAAGCCTTCGTCCACAATCTGTTCGCGTAACTTCTCCTGAGTGACTAACTCCATTGGGTCTGCGATGTTTACCACAAAACTGGAAACTTTTGCAATCAAGCCAGCCAGCTTGGGCGGGCAGAGGAAGAATAATTCATTCAGCTTAGCTGTAGGTTTCGCATAGTTCACAAGTAAACCTACGAAGAAAAATTAATGCTGAACATCTAGGACGAACAATTTGAAAAGAACAATTCATAATTTCATGTGAAGATATTCACCAAACAAATCTTTTTCTCACCAGATTGTCTTAAACACACGACTGCTTCGTGCAGTTCTTCGTTGTTGATGTCAAGTTTCGAGTCTTGGATGATTTTCTTGAGAAAACTGAGGTGAACGACGCCGTTATTCTCAGTCATGTTCCTCGCGTTGTCCTCCATAATACGCTGCAAAGTTATGAAACTCTTAGGTGTATTGTGATTAAGAATTTCATTTCCTTTAGTGTTACATGCCATGGCAAGATTGAGCAACTTTCTCGCCAAGTCATCGACGTTCGAATTCTTGCTTCCACTCATGAAGAACATGTTTCGGATCGTAGAGATCGCAGAAGATTTTCGAATCGCTCGGATCCGGTTTGTAATATTCTCTATGTGCGTTCGTCTTCTCGAAGCCTGGATCTTTTCCATATGTGTACCAACAAGAATGACAGTGGCTGTCGAACACTGGTCATGGATGTTCATCAACCATGGCTTCAACTCGTCTACTTTCTCAACACTTGCACTCGCATCGAAGACCAGAATATGAAGATCAGTTTCGGTTAAGAAACAGCGGTGTACACACGCGCTAGCTGAGAACTCCCACAAACGCAATACGAGTGAAACATTCCTACGATAGCAACAACGGCAATCTCCTCTCACATCGTTAATCAGCCATGTTTGAATTTGAAGAGTGTCGTTTGCGTTCTTCATCTTGCGACGTTCTTTCACAACTGGTTTCTTCAACACTTTGCTCAGCGCAAGTAAACGAAGCAAGGTGGATTTCCCGCCAGCCTGCGGCCCACAGATGACCACCTTACGCTGTGGTTTCGGAGCAGATCCTTTCAGACTTGCACGAAGATGGCCAACCAAGTCGCGTGTTCTTCCACGAAGGAGTGAGCGGTTCATGTCAAGTTTTACATCTGTGTGAAGAAACTCCCAGAGTTTCGATAATTTTCCCATTTCGTTTGGTAAAAAATTAATTCTAGAGTTTCCACTAATATTAAGCTGTCCTAACGACTTTAACTCTCCAATCCCTTTCGGAAGTTTCTTCAAGTTGTTGTTACTTAGGTCGAGACGTGTCAAAAACGACCACTTACCGACAGCTTTACCCAGCTCCATAGTTTGAACATTGTTGCCAGAGGCGTTAAGATCTTTCAGTCGCTGAGTGGACCACACTGATGGAGCTGCAATTGACAGAAGACCATTTTCACTGACATCAACGGTATGCACGTTTGGCAACCATAACAAGAACTTGGATAAGTAAAATGGAGCTTTTTCCGTTAGATTATTATGAGATAGCTTTACCACTGCGAGTTTCGTCAGAGAAGGTGCTATTTTATCCGGAAGACTGTTCAACATGTTGTACGAAGCGCGCAAAGTCTCCAAGCTTGACAAACTGGTTAAAAATGTTGCCGAAATTTCTTCAATTGCGTTATGACTGAGGTCAAGAGTCCGTAGTTTACTCAGGTTGACTACCGGACGTTCAGATTTTTGACTTCTATCCACGCTTTCCAGTACGCTTAGCTTCATATCATTCTTGCAACCAGGGAGATACTTGATGTAATTATGACTCAAATCAAGGTGGGTTAACAAAGGGAAGCCTTCACTGACGCAGCAAGGAAACTCTTCAATGGAATTATGGGAGAGATTAATTTGGAGGACAAAACTCATAAAGTGGTTCCGAGGTTTTTCCACCTGCTTGATATTATTATGAGAAAGATCAACGCACTCTAAAGATTCACTGCACGTGAACACGCACGTGGGGATGGTACTCAGACCGTTGTTGCTTAAGACAAGTTTACGCAACCGTTGCATGTTTTGGTGTAAATCGCTGGGCAACGCCAGTAACCTGTTATGGCTCAAATCCAGGTTTTCGATGCACGACAGATGAGATGAGATGGTAGTGGACTGCTCTGCCAAGATATCTACGTTGGAAATCTCGTTTCGTGACAAGTCCAAACACCTAGCCAATAAAAAAACATAATGTAAGAAGATACCGTCTACAATATAACATTAGTATATCGAAGAAACTAGAATTGCGTTTTGCAACATCAAAAAACGAACCAGCACGCTCGATGGTCAGAGAGTAGGACTGCTAAATAAGAAGATGCAGGTTCGCATCCGGCGGTGGCTATAGTATCAAAATGATTGGTAGTGGTACGGTCAACTAGCGCAGAGAAACTTGCTATGATATACAATTCAGTGTAATTACCTTACAGGATTTTTGACCGCAGGTTTTTTGGAGTTACTTGCCCCCTGAATCATACTGCCTGACTTTGACCTGGGCATGGACTTTTTTTTGCCAGGCATTGATTTATTTTTGCCAATATTTTTTGGTAAACCACATGAATCACTGTAGCGTCGTTTAAGAGAAGAGGACGACATGTCGTTTTCCTCCAAAAACGCATCATTAGAACCGCTCTCGTTAAGCTTGACGTCACTGCCCTCTGCCACAGTCATCAGATGCGACTCGCTGAGGCTCACGGTTAGTTTACTACCCAATCTATGTCTGAACTGCTGTGTATGGTGACTCTTAAGAAAAGACTGCTCAGTGACATCGCCTTCAGGAAAAGAAGATTCAACCTGCTCACGCGAAAAGCCATCTTGACCAAGACTGTCTGACGTCATATCTTCATGGAAACCAGTACCGGTGGTGCTAAGTTCAGTGAGTCTATCCTCGTCATCATCGCATGTGCTGCCCTGAGTGCTCACACTCAACCGTTGTCGAAATTTTCGGGTCAAGTTCAGCCACCGCGTTGAGGCAATACGAGAAGAGTAGGTGTCGCTACCGAGGAGGGCTGGTGCGAGCCAATCAGTTCTCAAAGTACCAAGTTTCAACCCAGTCAATGATATAGTACCACCCTCTTCATCATGCCCCATGTGCTTCAAGAGAAAACCAGCTAGTCTATGACGACGTTTCTCTTCTAAACATAACGTGAGTGGATAATGCATGTCTGTGACTCCTTTCTCAAGCAGCAATTGGACTAACTCCACGTTATTAGCTTTGCATGCTATACTCAGAGGAGTGTCACTTCCTTCAGAGTAGTTCACGTCAGCTGAGAATTGAAGTAGTAAGCTCACAGCAGTGGTGTTGCCTAGCGCACACATCTGAAACATCATGGAGTTCTTAAGATCGTGTTCACAAGCCAGGAGGTAGATACAGTCAGCTGCCATGTTCAATGCCATCCCTTCGTCATCCGAAAAGTTAGCAAGGATTTTAAAGAAAAGTTGATCGAAATGAAGTTGTACCAACTTGGTTGAAAGTTCGTGGTCATTCTTTGCAAGATTGTACAAAATCTCGCAACATTTCTCCTGAAGCACACTGTAGTTTGGGTATTTCTCCATCGCTTTTTTAATCTTTGGAACAATAACATTCAGAGCATCCTCAGGTGTTTGAACCAAGTCTCGCAGCATCATCAGTCCTTTCACTTGAAAATCAGGATTGTTTTGCTGATTCTTTATCAAGTCCGTTGTCAGTTCCACGCACCCGCACGTCACCAAGATGTCAGAAATGCCTGAGGTTTTGCAAAATATACCTAAAACCAACAAAATAGGTACAATAGGTTATGTAATACGGGCAGCTCAGTCGTAAACAGTTTCTCAGAGACTTAAACTTTTGCGCTCTTCTGCAACAGTTTGTGCCGAACCTTTTCAAGGTTACTATACTATGTACTCACGCACATAATGAAAACTAGCTTAAAGCTTACCAAGCGTGTCAAGTGTGACTTCTAACAATGGAACTGCTGATGAGTGAAACTCTGTCAAAATCTGAAGTAAATGCAGGTGCAGTTCTTCAACTATGCATTGATACGTCACTAAAGAATAACCATCCGCCAATGTTCCTAGCAGCACAACAGCTTGTTTCAATATTGCCGAATCCCTTGGAGTTAGAGATTCTTCAAAAATGTCATGAATACAAGACAATATGTCTTCTTTCAAGAGTTTCCCTTTAAATTCTGGACTATCGCGAGACATATGTACCAGCACTTGAAACGCTTTAACCACTTCTAGTGTGTCATGTGATGAAGAGATCTTCAACAAAATTGATTGGTGGAGATTGTGCTCACAAAACTCCTAAAATTATAAAACTTGGGTCAATAGCCTGAATTTTCTCTTGTGTGTGATTTAAAGCAAGGGCCTTTCACCTGTCGCAAACTTGTGCTGTAAGATAGCATTATCAAAACCGTTTCACAAGCACTCTTAAAAAAGTTTGAGTTCCACTGATGTGTGGTCAATGCTGCTGAAATATTGTAGGGCAGTGGTAATCCCTCTCGACCAATGCACTGGCATAATGAAGGTCGCTCTTGCAATAGAGCAGTCAAACATCGACAAGCAGTTTCTTGCACAGAAACTGAGTCAGGAAAGCTTTCCATGGCTGTATTTATATCTTGAAGCCATAATGTCTCTCCAAAACGCTCCTCTAAAAGCACAACAAGCTCAATAGTAAATAGACTTATTGTCATTTAGAAGAACAGTATGGTTGTTAACACATTTAAAAACAGACTTGCATACACCAACACAAACATGCACACAAGTAGTTTACTAGTTTCCAAAGAGACTAATTTTATACTTTCTTCTTCTGAATTTCCACCATCCAAAACGTCGACAGTGATTTGGCATAGTGCTTCCAGTCCATTGACTTGCATTGGTTCCTCCACATTCTCACTTCGTAAACTTGAAAGAAACTTTAAAGCAAGCTCAGACATTTGATCGAATGTTGACGACATACTACAATCTTCATAACACGATGAAGATGACGATTCATCACTATCCTCCTCCATTTTCTTGCTGAAAACAAGGCATTGCACTTCAAGATGTTATCTCATAACAGACTGGTGTACACACGCTCAAAAAATAGCAAATTCCCAGGTTGCAGAGGTTAGGGGTACACCTTCGCTGCTGTTATAGCTTCTCTCAAGCATGTTTGCCAGTTAGGGCTATATAAGGTACAATTTCTTTGCAGTGTATTTGTATTTCCAATGAATGTAACTTATAGCGTCATTAGTTATTTAGGGCAATGAAAACTAATCAACGTAACGCTTTCATGAACACTGGACAATATTACTTCAAAACTGCAGGCATTTGATCTCTAGACCATTTTTTGGCATTACATACATGAAAATAAAATATGTCTTAATTTTAGAGGCCATGCAATCTTTGTGAATGTAAAGTGCGCAGCTTATTTTATAAGAGGTCCCTTGGGAGTTATTATGCCATAGTTTCTAATATGTAAGTAATACACTGTATTGTACCACTGGGAGTACTCAGTGAGTGCATTAATCGCGCCGCCGCGTACATAACATACTTGCCAGATACTTAAATTAACAATTTCTTCTTTCTGTGACAATATTTTTGATAACAATTGATGTCCATCTGTCGGCGCAATTTAGCTTTATTCAAAGCAATCTACCCTGACCTCATGTGACGGCCATGTTGATAATGAATTGAGCATCGTTTTTTACTTCCGCTGTACATTGTGGCTGAATAAATTACGGGCATTTGTTACATTCTGAGTCTCGCACCAAGTTTTCTAATTATTCGCATTACATATTTTATGTGCATGGTATGTAGAGGTCATTTGAGGTACATGCTGCCAGTAGTTGTTTAAGGTTACTGGTTTATTCGTAACATTGGAACATATCGTACCACCGTCTAATTATGATGATTTATTTACAAAATTAATAGTTCTAGCTCAAAGAATTTAACTCGACTTTAAGAGAACAATATAAAAATTCGTCCAAAAAGGAAAACCTCTGAAAATTGGTAACTGATGGTTTTGAAAAAATAAATTTTTCCATAAAAAGAAAGAATGTTGTGACTGAAGATACGGAAGTATTGTGACGTCATGGTTTGGCCCGAAGGTACTGAAAAATGAAAATTTGCAATCCGCCATTTTGACTCCTTCGCAAAGGGAAGCAATTTAAATCCTTTTGCATCTGTTGTGATAAAGACAATTAGAGAAAATTTGCGTTAAACGTACTTGTAGTTCATTTCAAGCGCTACAATGTGGAAAATTCGTGAGCTCCAAGACAAAGTGTAAGTAGGAAAATCTAATGCATTTCTGAACATACTATTTTCCCGGCTTCTGAAGTCGAGTTGCTTTCATGTTGAACTGTAGTTATCGTGTGTATTTGCGTGGTTTGTAGGACCAATATGGTCATGAATTATTCTGAGGTTGAATCAAAAGTGAGAGAAGCGACAAATGACGATACGTGGGGTCCTCACGGCTCTATTATGAGCGAGATTGCAAAATACACTTTTACCTACGAACATTTTCCTGAAGTTATGGCAATGTTATGGAAAAGAATGCTGATGGAAAAAAAGAACTGGCGTAGAGTATATAAGGTAGCGTCGTTTTACATTACTATGTACAACAGATTGTGAAAGTTTAAATACCCAAAAGTTGCTATAATATTTATTGAGTGTTGTGTTTATACAGTCGCTGCTGTTGTTGTCGTATTTACTCCGCAATGGATCGGAGCGTGTTGTAACAAGTGCTAGAGATCATATTTATGATATGAGACAACTGGAGGACTATCAGCATATTGACGAGCACGGCAGAGACCAAGGAATTAACAGTGGGTATTTGTGTGAAAATTTCACCATATACAATCAGTATGTTCGAGAGCGCCCAACGTCATAAATGCGTTGTCAAATTTTTGTATTGTCATAACCTTGAAATTACTTTCCAGAATCGGTCAATAATACCAATGTTTGTACTTAGTAAAACAAGTTGTTCATTATGGTTCAATGGAATTTTGTAACATGCATATTTTCAATTATGAAGATACTTAATAGTTGTGAACAATGAGCTAGTTCATTAATGCACATTAAGGTATGAAAATTATGCATGTGTTAACAAAAGCCATGATTTGCTATGGTGGTCAATGAAGAATATTCTAAATCATTTAACGCAATGTTCTAAGTGACTCTCACTTGCGTTATAAATATGTTTATTTAGTTCGTCATAAAGTGAAAGAGTTGATAGAAATAATTCAAGATGACCAGAGATTACGAGATGAGCGAAAGAAAGCTAAGAAGTCACGGGACAAGTACAAGGGAGTTTCCAGTGAAGAAGTATCACGCAAATATGATTATAGTAAGTGTTCAATGTAAATTATTATTGAATGCTGTTATCGCAGATTAATGGTGATTGCATATTACTGATGCTATACTTTTGCAGGTGATAGATACAGTTCTGAACCAAAGAAATTTGATGATGCCTTTGATGAATTTGATGATAGAACAAACAAGAAAAGTTCATTTAGGAAATTTAGGGAAAGAGCATATTCTGGTGGAAGGGCCGGAGACTATAGAGATGATTTGTCAAATAAGAGGTAATCTTTACATGTAGTTATGGTTGATGGGCAAATTGCATTATTTATGGTTCCCATGGAATTTTCCATACTAGTACTTCATTTTAGTGTGTCTTCCAAGGGTGGAAGAAGCATTGACATTGCATCATTTCTGTTGTAGCGATGAAGAGGAAGGTCAAGATGCGCTGGAAACGAGAGAAAGAGTTCCAGAGAAAGAAGAGAGCCCTGTTGTAAAGAAAACTGTGCGTAAAGTTGACCTTGGTGCAGCTGCTACGTATGGTCAAGTTCAGAAAGACAGTACCAATACTACCAGTGAGGAAACGGCATTGAAGCAACAGCCACAGACTACACAAAGTTCCACAAATGAACTTGTTGACTTGTTTTCATCCTCTGAGAGCCGGCCTGTTGCGAGTATCCCACCGTTTCAAGCCGACTTTAGCCAAAGTAATGGGAGTGGTGCGTTTGGAAGTTTTGAATCTGCTAACCAAAAGAATGGGGATGATTTTGCTGATTTTAGTGCATTTTCTGAAGCTAAACCTGCTTCACCAAAGGATGATTTTGCAGACTTTCAGTCTTCTTCAGGGAAAGTGCTGCAGTCAAATGGAGACTCTTTTCAAGATTTTGCCTCTGCTTCAAGTTCAAATCAAGAACTTTTGTCACAGGGAAACATAGCCAGCAATGTTCCTGTCGCATTTCAATCACAGCCGGGGGGAAACGTGCAGCCTATGGTTAGTAGAATTGGATTTGCTTGCAATCAATAATTTCATCATGAAGATAGGTGTGAAGACAATAGTGCCATGTTACTAGTTGAAAAGAAGCCTTGAGAGTTAGCTTCGGGATAGAGGGTGACTGTTGCTTAAATTTTGGCTGGATAGTAGCTATTGTTGTTTACAGAATTTAATTCTAAATTACTATTTTATTTTGTGTAGAATATGTCAGGCAATATGATGACATCACAGATAATGCAACCTATGGCGATGGGTAATGCTTCTGGCATGATGGGAGGGGGTGCACCCATGATGATGGTCAATCAAGGAGGTACCCCCATGGCTAACACATCTGGGAATGCTATGATGGGTAGCACATCCATGATGGTAGGGACACCCATGGTTGGTGGGGGATCTGTGGTGAGTGGTACACATCAAATGGGAGGGGCACCAATGATGAGTGGAATGACTCCAATGATGGGGAGTGTGATGTCATCACAACAAGGTATGATGTCATCTCAATCTGGAATGATGTCATCACAGCAGTCAGGAATGATGTCATCACAGCCAACAGGGATGATGTCATCACACCAGGCAGGAGTAATGTCACCACAACAGCCGAATGTCCCAAAGTCATCTGGAATGACCAGCAATGCTGCAAAGACTTCGCAACAACAGGCAAGTTGAACAACACTAGTAACTTTGAATAATAGTGCAACCATGAATTTGATGCAATGTACTTTGCTGAACTGTATTGCGACAACCACAGCTTCAAAGTTCTACAGTAGCACTTATTACTTTACATATCTAGTATGCTATGTTCTACTTCGTATGACGTTTTCTAGGATGTACTTATACACATTATTCTACCAAAACTGAATACTTGGATAACTGACTGTACTGTCTTTCTTGTACAGGTTTCCAGTTCATCTTCCAAACTAACAACATGGTCAAATAGTGGTGTCGACATCAGTTTAGATAACTTAGCACCGGTTTCTCAGAAGGAAAAACCTCATCAGCCAAGTATGAATCAATTATATATGCAACATACCATACCAGGGCAAATGATGTCACCTGGCATGGGCTACTATGGCAATACTGGCATGCAGCCTACAATGTATGCTAGGAATCAAATGGGAATGAATGGACAAATGATGAATAGAGGCACATTGAACCAAGGGGGTAACGTAAATATGCAACAACCAGGCATGGTTAGTCACAATTTTGGTAGAGTCATGCAATTTAAATAATTTATTGTTGGTGTTGTCATCAATTTTTGTCAGTGTATTGTCAGCCTGTTAGATAATTCTGCATTATTGCAAGCCAAAATGCATAATCATGATGTTGGAAAAATCAAATTTAGCAATCACACGACCCTGCTAGGTGGTTTTCTGTCGTTGTCTAGCTCTGATATAATTCTGATGAAGTTCTAAACTTTCCTCAGTTTCAATTGTGGATTTCATCTCTCCAGGCACTGCAATATCACAGATGAGAGACTAACAGATGTTCCGACTGCCCCAAAATTGCGTAAGCCGATTTTCCTGAGATTTCAATGGCGGCCATTAATCCAGCAAGTGCCCTACA